>CAUYON010053779.1:0-67423 GCA_963573935.1 Arctocebus calabarensis | reverse complement strand
ACATGGCTGGCACTTTAGCCTGTTGAGCCACAGGCGCCGAGCCTTGAGACAGGGTCTTACTTTGTCACCCTGGATAGAGTGCCATAGCATCATGGCTCACAGCAACCTCAAACTCTTGGGCTTAAGCAATTCTCTTGCCTCAGCCTCCCAATTAACTGGGACTGCACTCACCCACCACAACATCCAGCTATTTTTTTTTTTTTTTTTTTACAGATTTATAATTAACTTTATTTTTTAAATTTTTTTAATTGTTTTTTATTAAATCATAACTTTGTACATTGATGCATTTATGGGGTTCAGGGTACTGCTTCAATAGGCAATGCGAAATGCTTACATTGAACTAAGTAACACGTCCATCACAATTATACTCATTTCTTGGCTTGGCGCCTGTGGCTCAGCAGGCTAAGGCGCCAGCCACGTACACCTGAGCTGGCAGGTTTGAATCCAGCCCGGGCCCGCCAAACAACAATGACGGCTGCAACCAAAAAATGGCCGGGTGTTGTGGCGGGCCCCTGTGGTCCCAGCTACTTGGGAGGCAGAGGCAAGAGACTCGCTTGAGCCCAGGAATTGGAGGTTGCTGTGAGCTGTGAAGCCACAGCACTCTATCCAGGGTGACAGCTTGAGGCTCTGTCTCAAAAGAAAAAAAAAAAAAATGATACTCATTTCTTAATAGTTTTGAAATTTACCATTGCATCATGCACATTAGGTGAGGTCTCCCTGAATACTCTCCCTCCTCCCATATCCCCCCTTCCCTCCCCTCTCTCTCCTCTTCTCTTCTACATTCTGACCTACAGTTATGTTTTGCCATTCGTATGAGTGTGTAGGTCATTATATATTGATTTCATAGTAGTATTGAGTACATTGGATACTTTTTTTCCCATTCTTGAGATACTTTACTAAGAAGAATATGTTTCAGCTCCATCTAGGTAAACATAAAAGATGTAAAATCTCCTCCTTTTTTTTTTTTTTTTTTTTTGAGACAGAGCCTCAAGCTCTCGCCCTGGATAGAGTGCTGTGACATCTCAACTCACAGCAACCTCCAATTCCTGGGCTCAAGCGAGTCTCCTGCCTCCGCCTCCCAAGCAGCTGGGACTACAGGTGCCCACCACAACACCTGACCATTTTTTGATTGCAGCCGTCATTGCTGTTTGGCGGGCTGGGGCTGGATTTGAACCCGCCAGCTCAGGTGTACGTGGCTGGCGCCGTAGCCCGTTGAGCCACAGGTGCCGAACCGTCTCCTCCTTTTTTATGGCTGCATAGTATTCCATGGTATACACATACCACAATTTGTTAATCCATTCATGAACACCCAGTTATTTTATTTTATTTTTTTGTAGAGACAGAGTCTCACTTTATCACTCTGGGTAGAGTGCTGTGGCGTCACACAGCTCATAGCAACCTCCAACTCCTGGGCTTATGCGATTCTCTTGCCTCAGCCTCCTGAGGAGCTGGGACTACAGGCGCCCGCCACAACACCAGGCTATTTTTCTGTTTTGCAGTTCGGCAGAGGCCGGTTTGAACCCACCACCTTTGGCATATGGGGCTGGCGCCCTACTCGCTGAGCCACAGGCACTATATGCCCCAACACCCAGTTACTTTTAAAGACAAGGTCTCACTCTGGCTCAGGCTGGTCTCAGACTTGTGAGCTGAGGCAATCCACCTGCCTCAGCTTCCCAGAGTGCTAGGATTACAGGCATGAGCCACTGTGCCTGGCCCTATCTTTGTCTTTCTTAACGTAAGTTGCTTTAAATCCGCTTATATCTAAAAATAAGATTGCAACCCCAAAAGGAAGAATTTTTTATCTTAGGGGAAAAACTTTTAGTCTTTCACCATTATATTATCTGTGTTTTTTTCTTTTTTTTTTTTTTTTTGAGATAGAGTCTCAAGCTGTCACCCTGGGTAGAGTACCCTGGCATCATAGCTCACAACAACCTCCAACTCTTGGACTCAAGCGATTCTCTTGCCTCAATTTTTCTGTGTTTAGTAGAGATTGGGTCTCGCTTTTGCTCAAGCTGGTCTTGAACTTGGGAGCTCAAGCAATCCACCACCTCATCCTCCCAGAGTGCTAGGATCACAGATGTGAGCCACTGTGCCTGGCCTCAATTTTATTGATATTTTCAAAAAACCACCTTTTGGTTTCATTGGTTTTCTCCACTGTTTTTCTTTTTGTCTTTTATTTACCTCTGTTCTAACCCTTATTATTTCCTTCTTCTGCTGGCTTTGGGTTAGTATGCTATTCTTTTTCTAATTTGTTTTGTAGTATAAAGCTACATTATTGAGTTGTGCGTAAGTATCTGGGGGACACATAGCTGTTACTCAGAGGTGTATTTGGTGTCCATTGTATTTGTCTAGGTGCAGACACACAAGCCTTACGCAGTGACCTTCGACCTCGCAGAACCTGGGACCATAGTTGCTGCAGCAGCAGAGATCTTGCAGTGCTTTGGCCACGTGGACATACTCATCAACAATGCTGGGATCAGCTACCGTGGTGCCATCATGGACACCACAGTGGATGTCGACAAGAGGGTCATGGAGACAAACTACTTCGGCCCAGTTGCTCTAACGAAAGGTATTAGTATTGGATTCAAAGATAAAAGAGACATCTATAATCCCAGTACTTGGGAGGCTGAGGTGGGTGAATTGCCTGAGCTCACAGGTTCTGAGACCAGCCTGAACCAGAGCGAGACCTTGTCTCTAAAATAGCTGGGCATTGTGGCGGGCTACAATAGTCCCAGCTACTTGGGAGGCTGAGGCAAGAGAAGAATTGCTTAATCCTAAGAGTTTGAGGTTGCTGTGAGCTGTGATGCCATGGCACTCTATCGAGGGTGACAAAGTAAGAATCTATCTCAAAAAAAAAAAAAAAGAAAAGAAAAGAAAAAGAAAAACAAGAGCACTTCACTCCATCCCTTTCAGCTAAACATTCTGTCCCCATCCTGTATTTTTTTTTTTCTTTTTTGTAGAGATGGAGTCTCACTTTGTCGCCCTTGGTAGAGTGCCATGGTGTCACACAGCTCATAGCAATCTCCAACTCCTGGGCTTAGGCGATTCTCTTGCCTCAGTCTCCTGAGTAGCTGGGACTACAGGCGCCTGTCACAATGCCCAGCTATTTTTCTCTTTTGCAATTCAGTCAAGGCCAGATTTGAACCCGCCACCTTCAGTATATGGGGCTGGCTTCCCACTCAATGAGCCACAGGTGCCGCCCGCATCCTGTATTTTACTTTGGAGTGGGTATTATTACAGTTTTAAGCATTTTCTTTATCTGCTTTATAGCTATTTTCAAATCAAGATGTTCTCAGAAGGCTAGACACAGTGGCTTATGCCTATAATCTTAGCAATTTAGGAGGCCGAGGTGGGTAGATTGCTTGAGCTTAGAACTTCAAGACCAGCCTGAGCAAGAGCAAGACCCCATCTCTACTAAAAATAGAAAAACTAGCCAGGTGTTGTGCCACACGCCTGCAGTCCCAGCTACTTGGGAGGCTGAGGTAAGAGGATCACTTGAGCCCAAGAGAGTTTAAGGTTTCTGTGAACTAGGACACTGCAGCACTCGACCCAGGACAACTGTCTTCCCCCACACCCCCCATCCCCCCAAAAACACCAGTGTTCTTAGTGACAAGCTTAGTGGATGGCGTTGCCTGCATTTCCTTCTCAAGGTGTCTGCAGAGCCCTACAAAGTGGAGATATCTCTCTGTGCAGCTATGGGAGAGGCTTTGCAGGAAAGGGAAGGAAACTGACCACAGTGACTGGCCTGCATGCTGGCCTCCTCATTTCCTTCACCCTCCTCCCTCCAGCTGGCCTCCTACCAATCTGCAGGCACAGGGGGCAGGTGCTCTAGCATAGCTCCCCACCCTAAGGGGGGCTTCATTGTTCTCTATCACTCTAATTAAGTATGGTCATCTCCTGTCAGCATCAGGTGCAGTGACCAGAAAAAGGGTGTTTGTCTAAGCTTCTGCCCTCCCTTCTCAGCACTCCTTCCCTCCATGGTCAGGAGGAGGCACGGCCACATCGTCGCCATCAGCAGCATCCAGGGTAAAATCAGCATTCCTTTTCGATCTGCATGTGAGTACTTCCTTCTCCTTTCCCCGAAATGTTTTTCTTTATTGTTTTTTCCTAATTTTACAAATAACATACTTAGGCTGGGTATGCAGCTCACACCTGTAATCTCAGCACTTTGGGAGGCTCAGGCAGGAGGATCACTTGAGCCTAGGGGTTTGAAGTTGCAGTGAGCAGTGATGATGCCCCTGTGCTCTAGTCAGGGTGACAGAGTGACACTCTGTCTCAAAATAATAAATAAAAATAGCCAGGTGTGGTGGCGTCTATAGTCCCAGCTACTTGGGAACCTGAGTCCTCCCTTGAGTCCAGAACTTCAAGGATATGGTGAATATGATCATACCACTGAACTCCAGTCTGGGTAACAGAATGAGATCCCATCGCAAAAAAAGAAAGGGCTTTAAAGGTGATTTCAGAAACTATTCTAGTAATTCCTTTCTTGGCTCCGCCTTCCAAAAGGAAATACTGATTTTAACAGCCTCATCTACTTTCACCCACCTCCAAAAGCTAGACTTAGGCACACCCAGCCACAGCCTGGTCAGTGGGAAAAGGGAAAGTCATGCTGTTTCGGCACTTAGAAAGGCAGTCACCAATATCCAATTTGATAATATGGTGCAGCCAACTATCTGAGAAAGTCCAATAGAAACTTATTCTTTCTCTCAAGATCTGAAACCCAGCTCCAGCTGTGGATTCTAGTTGTATGTGCTTGGACGTGGTACTTACCTGCTCTGATCCTGTTTCCTTACTTATCCGAGAGGCTTACAATCATTACACCAGCTTCACAGGGCTGGTTTAATGATGCATTGAGACAACTAGAGATGTCCTTTATAAATTGTAATTGTAAACTGTAAACCCTATGTACATCTATGGTTATTATTTCTCCATTAATATTTTCTTTTTCCTTTTAATACGACAATCATCTAATGCTGCTCAAATGGTTTAGGAAAAAAATATTATATGTATAATCACAAATGAAAAAAAAGCAAATGAATTAAAACATTAGTAACTGATAAATCAGGTGAAAGGATACACAGAGTTCTTTTTATTAAATTCTTTCCAAATTTTACTTTGATTTAATCCCACTGATTTTTGTTCTCTGATTGACCTGCTAACTTCAGCAAGGCATACATGGTTGGTCTGGGTCACCTTTTTTTCTTTTTTCTTTCTTTCTTTTTTTTTTTTTTTTTTTTTTTAAGCTGTTGCCCTGGGTAGTGCTGTGGCATAATAGCTCATAGCAACCTCCAACTTGGACTCAAGCAATCCTCTTGCCTCAGTTTTTCTATTTTTAGTAGAGATGGGTCTCACTTTTGCCCAGACTGGTCTCGAAGCAATCTAACCACACTGGCCTCCCCAGGTGCTGGGATTACAGGTGTGAGCCACCATGCCTGGTCCGGGTCAGCTTTATAATGGCCAGACTGAATGTGGAAGTGCCTCTTGGGCAAGTCGGTTAGCCCAGATGTATAGCGTTCTTCCTATCTATCAAATAGGGAGAATAGCATTGTTCCCCTCACACTGCTAATAGAGGACCAGGTCACATGACCCGGCAGGTGTGTTTAGTGCTATGCCTTGTGTAAGGGGGGCTGACTGGTATCAATAGTGATGAGTTACGTCAGCACACTCTGGCCGAGCTCTCACAGCCAGAGAGCTCTTCTCTTAGGGGAGCCTTCTACTCTGGGGACCTCCAGGACCACCCACTCATCCCAGTCTATAGGCTTGGCTATATCAGTGGAATGATAGCTGATAATTGCAGAGGCAGCTCTTCTTCTCTCACCTTCAGCCGTCTCATCCACCCTATGGCAACTGTGCCCCAGACTGTGCAGCAAGCTCAGAGACTGCTGAACTGCCTCATGTGACTTGCTGCAACATTTCCTTGCTTTTCCCTTCCTGTTTTCTTGGCCAACAGATGCCCCTTCTTTCCTAAAGCTAAAACATTTAGAACTCTGAATTGGAGGAAACTGATTTTTATGTGGAGATGCTGATGTGTTTCCCAAGAATGTCACTGTGGGGTCACCATGTTACCCTAGAGGGCCACTTTCATCGGGCTGTGATGCCTTTGCTGAGGAGCAGACATGGCTCCGTCTCTGCTCTGTTTCTCACAGGTGGAGCAAGCCCTATAGCTCTTTTATAGCTATGGAAAGCCACCACCTAGAAGTTTCGCAAATGAAATACGTAAGAAGCTGGGTGTGGATTTTATTCACTCACACTCACATGCATGCAAGTGTGTTTGCTGGTAGCATGCTTTGTGGTGGCAAAAACTGAAAACCCACGAAGACGCACTGATATGGCCAGTTCTGTCACCTGGTGACCCAGGGGAGGAATGGCAGCCAGAGGCGTCCACTGTGCCAGCAGGTGAAGAAAGCTACTTGCAGGAATAATAAGACATTTCTGTAAAGAAACAAAAAAGTTACTTATATGTAAAATCACATGTATTGGTATGTATGCAGGATATATAAAAAATAAATCCCTAAACCCTGTTGTCATTGATTACCTCTGGGAAGGAAACTGAAGATAGGACTTTCACGTGTTACTGTCTGCCCTTCTGTACTATTTAAATGTTCACCCATTAGGTATTACGGTTTTGGTTTGTTTGGTCCTTTTCATTTCTAACTTGGAATAATTTTAAACTTAAAGATAAAGGAATAGCACAAAGAACTCCCATGTACCCTTCATGCAGACTCCCCAACTGTTAAAATTTTACCTTATTTAAAAAAATGAAAAAAAAATTTTGTTTTACCTTATTTGCTTTACATAGTCTGTGTGTGTATACAGAGGGTGCCAAAAAAATCTACTTTTTTTTTTTTTTGCCTAGAAATGCCCCTTTCTATGCAAGTTGAGGTGCTATCTCTAGGAAGCCTTCTGTTTACTACCCTCCCTAGCCTATCCTACCCTTGGAGGCCTATCCACAAAGGCATAGTGTGGGAAGTGGGTTTGCAGCCCCTTAGAATCCCAGGTCTCTTTGGAGCCTTTGATTTTGAGTGGCTCCTGAGTCCAGACAAAGGCCTCAGACACGTTTCTGCTATACTTCTGAGGTGGGATCCAGAAGTAGCTTAAACAGCCTGGGCAAAAACACACTTATAGTGAGGGCACACCCCAGGTGCTAAAATAACAGAACAGTGTCCTACAATGGTCTAGTCCCGGGACACTCAAACCGGCCTGCACTATGTCCTTTAAAAAACCTCCTAAAACTGCAGAGGCCTGTGCACTGCCCCTGAATTGCTGAATCAGAATCTCTGAGGCAGAGTGGATATTTGTCTTACTTGTTTTAGCTTAAATGACTTTATTTCACTTCAGATTAATATGAGGGTATACTTTTTTTTTTTTGAGATATAGTATTGTTCTGTCATCAGGGCTAGAATGTCATGGCCTAAGCCCAGTTCACAGCAACTTCAAACTCCTGGGCTCAAGTGATCCTCCTTCCTCAGCCTCCTGAGTAGCAGGAACAATCAGTGCGTACCACAGCACCTGGCTAATTTTTCTATTTTTAGTAGAGACAGGGTCTTGGTTTGCTCAGGCTGATCTTTAATTCCTGACCTCAAGCAGACCTCCCACCTTGGGCTCTCAGCATGCTAGGATTATAGGTGTAAGCTTCTGTGCCTGGCCAGTTCACTCATTTTAAGAAATGAAAAAACTATTAAATTTGTAATACTCAAATCACGTTTGACTTCTGCAATTACAAGATGTGACTTATATTCATCTTTTGTTTTCAGTATATATTATTACAATTTTAATACAGTATTTTTGCATCCTCTGTATATGTACAAAATTTATAATCTTTTCCTGAACCATTTGAAAGGAAGCTGAAGATGTGATGCTTATTTACTCCTAACCACTTCAGCATATTTTCTAAGCACCAGGACCCAGTGCACTTCTTCTTCTTCTTCTTTTTTTTTTTTTTGTTTTTTGAGACAGAGCCTCAAGCTATCACCCTGGGTAGAGTGCTGTGGCATCACAGTTCACAGCAACCTCCAACTCCTAGGCGGAAGCAAGTCTCTCGCTTCAGCCTCCCAAGTAGCCGGGACTATAGGTGCCCGCTACAATGTCTGGCTATTTTTTGGTTATAGTTGTCATTATTGTTTGGCAGGCCTGGGCTGGATTCAAACCTGCCAGCTTTGGTGTATGTGGCTGGCACCTTAGCTGCTTGAGCCACAGGCACCGAGCTAGAGTGCACTTCTTAAAACCAGGAAATGAACACTGCTATAAAACTGTATCTTGGGGCCGGGCATGGTGGCTCACGCCTGTAATCCCAGCACTTGGGAGGCTGAGGCAGGTGGATTGCCTGAGCTCACAGGTTTGAGACCAGTCTGAGCAAGAGCAAGACCCAATCTCTAAAAAATAGCCAGGTGTTGTGGCAAGAACCTGTAGTCCCAGCTACTTGGGAGGCTGAGGCAAGAGAATCGCTTAAGCCCTGGAATTTGAGGTTGCTGAGAGCTATCATGCCACAGCACTCTACCGAAGGTGACAAAGTGAGACTCTGTCTCAAAAAAAAAAAAAAAACAAACAAAAAACCAGGGCAGCACCTGTGGCTCATCGAGTAGGGTGCAGGCCCCATATATCAAGGTGGCGGGTTCAAACATGGCCTCAGCTGAACTGCAAAAACAGAAAAATAGCCGGGCGTTGTGGCAGGCGCCTGAAATCCCAGCACTCAGGAGGCTGAGGCAAGAGAATCGCCTAAGCCCAGGAATTAGAGGCTGCTGTGAGCTGTGTGATGCCATGGCACTCTACTGAGGGCGATAAAGTGACACTCTGTCTCTACAAAACAAAACAAAACAACTGAGATCTTACAGTATAAAGCCAGGTTTTACAAAACAAGAGAGTGAATAGGATTGGATAAGTGGTGTAGGCCCTACCCTGTCCACTTACTTGCCTGCCTCTCTGTCCATGTGTGCAGACGCGGCCTCCAAGCATGCAACCCAGGCATTTTTTGACTGTCTTCGTGCAGAGATGGAACAGTATGAAATTGAGGTGACTGTCATCAGCCCAGGCTACATCCATACCAACCTATCTCTGAATGCCATCTCTGCTGATGGGTCCAGATACGGAGGTGAGGCCCAGTTTCTCTTCTATGAAAACCTGTTGGTTAGGTTCAGGGGGACACACTGCTCTTTCCTCAGTGATTTTTGGTCATTTCACTTTGAATATAATTTTTAAAACAGAAAACCTTGACATTGAACCATTGAACCTTGAACCATTCTTAGCCTGCAGGTCATAGCATCAGAACAGGATACCTGTGGACATGACTTTCTGGGGTGGAAAGGAAGTCCCCAACCTGAAATGCCACAAGACTTCCAGCTAACCCACTCCCAGATCACAAGCCCCAAGTGGGTATTCTCAGGATGAGGGTTATGTAAATTAATCTCATGACAAGTATAGGGGCTTGCTAAGGAGGCTTGAGAAACAACTAATTCCTCGTTTTGGGGGGAGGCAAGGTGTGGCAGGCTCACTCCCCTCTCACTTCATGCGCAGAGAGCACTGAGCTGACCTGGAATCATGAGGCTGAACAGCCAGGGTCCCTCATGCAGGCCAGAGACCAGCCAGCTGACTCACAGTGCTGGAGCCCTTGGAGCTGGTTGTGTCTTCTTTCACTCAGCACATGGCCTGCCCCACCCTCAAATACTGTCCCACTGTGTCCTGCCTCCCCGATGTGCTCTCTTAATGGTCTAGTCTATAGTTTCTGCCAGGGGCCTCCTTGTCCACAGCCATGCCAGCCAGGCCTAGACCGTGACTGTCTGTGTCCTGGCTGCAGCTGCTGTCTCATATAGCTGCTGTCTCCACACAGCAGAAACCACTCAAAGGTCCCCACAGCTTCGGACCTAGTTATACCTCGGAGGTAATATTTTAAAAATTCTTCCTGGCTCGGCCCCTGTGGCTCAAGCGGCTAAAGTGGCAGCCACGTACACCTGAGCTGGCAGGTTCAAATCCAGCCTGGGCCCACCAAACAACAATGAAGGCTGTAACCAAAAAATGGCCGCGCATTGTGGCGGGCGCGTGTGGTCCCAGCTACTTGGGAGGCGGAGGCAAGAGACTCGCTTGAGCCCAGGAACTGGAGGTTGCTGTGAGCTGTGATGCCACAGCATTCTATCCAGAGTCACAGCTTTAGGCTCTGTCTCAAAAAAAAAAAAAAAAAATTATTCCTGATAGGCTCAGTGCCTGTAGCTCAGTAGCTGGGGTGGCAGCCACATACACCAGAGCTGGTGGGTTCGAATCCAGCCTGGGCCCACCAAACAACAATGACAACCATAGCAACAAAATAGTCCAGTATTGTGGCAGGCACCTGTGGTCCCAGCTGCTTGGAAGGCTGAGGCAACAGAATTGCTTAAGCCCAAGAGTTGGAGGTTGCTGTGAGCTGTAATACCACAGCACTCTACCCAGAGCGATAATGTGAGACTCTGTCTCAAAAAAAAACACAAAAAAACCATAAAATTTCTTCCTAAGGCATTTAAAAATGAGCAATAGTCAGAAACTTCCGATTCTATGTTGTTAGAAATGAGAACAAGTACTAGTGGGGAGCTCAGGCAGTCTAGAAAACTTAGGAATGGCTTCACATGCTCTGCGCTAGTGGCCCCTCTTCCGTACCTGTCAAGGGGTCCTACTTTGCTGGCAAAATTACCTAGATTACTAGAGAAGAAGGAGCATCAGTTGCTGTTAACCTAACACCTAAGCTCTCCCTGCTGTCCCTTCTAACGCCTAAAACAAACTACAGCTTTCTTCCTGATCCTCATCTAGTTCCTACATGACAGTGGGAGCTGGGACATCTGTCTGTCCCTGCCTTAGTGACCTTGCAGTGCACTTGGGGTCATACAGTCTTCACTCTGGAGCCAAGCTCTCTGAGACACATGAGATGGTACAACATGCCTTAGTCATTGGTAGTTGCAAGAGGCAACAGCAAGGTCAGCACGCTCCCCGTCACATGCAGTTGAGTAGCTCACTCTTAGAGACCCCCAGGCTAGTTTTCTGCCTCGTCAGAGACCACCAGGCAGGTGGCCACTTTGGTCCCACTCCAAAGTGGGACTAGGGTTCCCATATCCCACCCACCTCTCCCTTACCCCAACTTACCCACATCAAACCACAAAATGGTTCCTCATGTCCTTGGAAGACAAACTGGTCAGGGGCGGTGGCACAGAGCTTGCTTTGTGACTGACTCTGGAGGTGCTTCCTGGAGGGACAGGTAGCAAGCTGACCTGACAGCTCACACCAGCTCAGTCCTTAGGAGAAGGGGACTTCTGCTTCCAAGAGGCTGTGGAAGCCTGTGTGTTTCTTTTGTTTATTTTAGTTATGGATAAGACAACAGCCCAAGGACGAAGCCCTGCGGAGGTGGCCCAGGATGTCCTTGCTGCTGTGGGGAGGAAGAAGGAAGATGTGATTCTGGCCGGTCTGCTGCCCTCCTTGGCCATTTATCTTCGAACTCTGGCTCCCAGGCTCTTCTTTAGCCTGATGGCCTCCAGGGCCAGAAAAGAGTGTAAATCCAAGAACTCCTAGTGCTGTGTTAGACCCAATATAAAAGAGCGGGGGCAGAGAAGCCACCCCTGCAGGGGATATCTGCATTTATTGGAGCTTAATGGAGGTCTGTCTCACAAGTGGGAAAGATGGAAGAAACCCTTCTCATGCAGACCCCTGGGTAGGTCCCTGCTGGCAGAGAAGGGGGACCAAAGGCAGCAAGCTTCTTTCCAGGGGGGAGGGGTAACACTTAAGAAACTAAAAATATGAAATAAATTAACAAAAATCAGAGTCCTCAGGGACTACAACTGCATACCCTTTGAACTCCACCCCCCCCCCCGGCCCCCCAGGTCCTGGGAATTGTTTGAATCATGGAATCAGAAAATGTGTCACCTGACCCAGCTGTTATCATATATAACTTGCCCAGTACCACTTGCCCCTCCATCAGCAGAACACCTCCAGGGACCACTTGCTTCAAGGAAGCAGCCTGCAGTTTTAGGAAATTTGTAGTAACCTCGGTTCTCAGGGACCTGTGACAGCTCACTCAGTATAAAACATGGGCTAGTTTGTGGTGGGTTATTTGCATATCCCCAGCGATGGGGGCTCTAGCACCTGACAGGAATTCCTCAGTTTCCCTTGACTCTTGCCACAGCTCCACAAGATGCCAGGCACCAATCCCAATAGAAGAGAAATTTACTGCAGAGACAGCAGCCAAAATGGAGAGAACCGTTTGGCCCTGTGCATTGTCTGGAAAATGAAGCAGTGGGGAACTTGCCAGGTGGACACAGTTCTGCAGCAGCCCTGGTCCTGGTTGAAGTATGCCATTTGTTAGCTATGACTAGTTGGATTGTAGCCAGAAAGAATGCTGCTTCCACCTTCCTGATTTATTAAAAATACGTGATGGAGGCTGAGTAGATCAGCTTCCTTTCTAAAGGTCAGGAAGAAAATTTTCCTATTGCTGAAACTTAAAGTTGAAATTCTGGTCCATTGTAGACTTACCCAAATTGGAATAAAACCATGTAGCATATACTGACATCTTGTGCTGGGTCCTAACTCTGGACCTGTTCAGCTTGTGTTTCAAACAGTTCCCACCAACAGATGATAAAATGGCCACAGTCAGCCTCTGGTCAGGGTATCAGGCTTTCAAGTTTCCTGGTAGTAGGAGGATGAGTAGGTGATTAAATCTGGTGACCTAGCCCAGCTCACAATACCTACTGGACATTCCAGAAGCATTTGGGTGAAACATGGATGCAAACATGCTGGCTTGTTCATTTTTTGTGTAAACCGTCTCCAGTCCTGACATGGAAAGAAATGTCTCCTTGGTGTTCACACTAGACACGAGAGCTGGACAAGAGCTAGGCCGGCACAGCAGTGGCTGTAGCTGTTCTAAAAGCCCAGCCCAAGTCTGCAGTCAAATGAAAGTGCCCAGTGCACAGCAGGGCACTGTGATGGCCGTGCCAGAGAACACTTCCTCCACATGGAGGGGCTGCTGCTTTCAGAGGGCCTGTCCAGGTGGCGTCCTGTCCTCGCCATTAACTAAATGGTCATCACCTGGAGGCTGGTATCTAGCCCTCCCTCAGAGGAATGCAAGTTTAGTATAGCACACTCAGCCATCAGGAGACAGGAACATCAAGCATGTCCAGAGTGTTGGTTTTGGAGTCTTTGTGACAGGGCAGTAGGAACCAGGAGATATGACTCACAGCTGCAGGGTGTGGCACAGTATGGAGTGGCACTAGTGTTTGCCCTACCTACGTACCCCTTTTAGCTATAATGAGTTGGATTGTAGCCAGAAAGAAATCAAAACCTTTCTGAGGGCAGCACCTGTGGCTCCGTAGGTAGCCGGCCCTATATACCGAGGGTCATAGGTTCGAACCTGGCCCCGGCCAAACTGCAACCAAAAAAAAATAGCTGGGCCTTGTTGCAGGCACCTGTAGTCCCAGCTACTTGGGAGGCTGAGGCAAGAGAATCACCTAAGTTTAGGAGTTGGAGGTTGCTGTGAGCTGTGACACCACGGCTCTCTACCCAGGGTGATGAAGTAAGACTGTCTCAAAAAAAAAACTTTCCGATTTTTTAGAAATACCTGGTTGTCGCCTATAATCCCAGCACTCTGGGAGGCCATGATGGGTGGATTGCTTGAGCTCACAAGTTCGAGACCAGCCTGAGCAAAAGCAAAACCCCATCTCTACTAAAAATAGAAAAACTAAAGCAAGAGGATCGCTTGAGCTCAAGTTGGAGGTTGCTGTGAACTATGACGCCACGGACAGCTTGAGACTGTCTCAAAAAAAAAAAAAAGGCTAGTCGAGGCTCACTGAGCGGGTCAGCTTCATTTACAAAGATTACTTCCTTTCTATTAAATATAATGGTTAGCAGCTGGAAACTGATGTGATAGACCAGCCATGTCCCAATACTATGTATAGTGAGCATTTACCTAATAAAAAAAACTCATTTTCTAATAGAAACTTTATATTCCACTATATAAATAGAAAATAACACAATGCAAACTGAACAACTATTAAAAGTTAGCTAGATACAGCTGTTTGCCAAAGGCAGAGTTCTTGAGACATTTGGCAGATCCCAGAGAGATATTAAAGTCACTAAAGCAACTAACTGTACGTGGTGGCTCAGGCCTGTGATCCCAGCACTCTAGGAGGCTAAGGCAGATGGACTGCCTGAGTTCACAGGTTTGAGAACACCCTGAGCAACAGTGAGACCCCATCTTAAAAACATAGCTGGCATTGTGGTGGGTGCCTGTAGTCCCAGCTACTTGGGAGGCTAAAAATCGCTTGAGCCCAAGAGTTTGAGGTTGCTGTGAGCTGTGATGTCACCGCACTCTACTGAGAGCAGCAAAGGGACTCTGTCTCAAAAAATAAAA
The DNA here is from genome assembly GCA_963573935.1 of Arctocebus calabarensis. Classification (NCBI taxonomy): domain Eukaryota; kingdom Metazoa; phylum Chordata; class Mammalia; order Primates; family Lorisidae; genus Arctocebus; species Arctocebus calabarensis. The sequence continues at coordinate 53,070 of CAUYON010053779.1, read as the reverse complement.
AATAAAAGTTGATAGCTGGGTGCCTGTAGCACAGTGGTTACGGCATCAGCCACATACACTGAGGGTGGCGGGTGCCTATAATCCCAGCTACTTGGGAAGCTGAGGCAAGATAATTGCTTAAGCCCAAGAGTTTGAGGTTGCTGTGAGTTGTGATGCCACAGCACTCGACCAAGGGCTGTATCGTGAGACTCTGTCTAAAAAAAATAAATAAAATTGAAAACCTAGCCTGGCATTGTGGTGGGTGCCTGTAGTGCCAGCTGCTTAGGAGGCTGAAGCAGGTAGATCGCCTGAGCCCAGGAGTTTGAGGTTGCTGTGAGCTATGACACTAGAGCACTCTAACCAGAGCGGCAGAGTAAGACTCTAAATAGATAAATAAAAAGACATACTCACCTAGACAGCCAATACCTGGCCTCAGGGAATGGGGCTAACAGGCTTGCAGCTTGGGTCTTTTTTTTTTTTTAATATAGAGACAGAGTCTCACTTTGTCGCCCTTGGTAGAGTGCCGTGGCGTCACACAGCTCACAGCAACCTCCAACTCCTGGGCTTAGGTGATTCTTTTGCCTAAGCCTCCCGAGCAGCTGGGACTACAGGCGCCCACCACAACGCCCGGTTAGTTTTCTGTTTTTCTGTTTTGCAGTTCGGCCGAGGCTGGGTTTGAACCCGCCACCCTCGGTATATGGGGCCAGCGCCCTACTTGATGAGCCGCAGCACCGCCCGCAGCTTTGTTCTGTAATGCTGGTTGTCCTGACGTCACCTCAGGTACACTGAGCACTGTCTGGAAAGCACTGTTTAAGTGTGGGCTTACTAAGCCAGAGTAGTCCTAACCTGAATAGCAGCTGAAGTGCCTAGCGGTGGGCAACCTCCACCCACACTGCAGCCAGGGGCCTCCACACCAGAGGGCACCCCCAGAACTACCCTGCAAGGGCCTTCATTTGCTCTTGGAGTTTTGAAACCAATGTTTTACCCCTGCGGTCATGGTTTGCCACTGTTCCAGTTTCTCTTCTCTGTCCTCAAAAGTGATTCTTTTTTTGACCCCTACTTTCAACCTTGCATGCTGAAGTCATCATTTATAACTGGTTCTGCCTTCAGATTATCTGATAAAGTTGAAAGACTTTTTTTTTTGAGACAGAGTCTCACTATGTCACCCTTAGTAGAGTGCTGTGGCATCACAGCTCACAGCAACCTCCAATTTTTGGGCTTAAGCAATTTGCCTCAGCCTCCCAAGTAGCTGGGACTATAGGTCCCCGCCATGCTTGGCTATTTTTTTTGTTGTTGCAGTTGTCATTGTTGTTTAGCTGGCCCAGGCCAGGTTCGAACCCGCCAGCCCCAGTGTATGTGTCTGGCGCCATAACCACTGTGCTACAGGTGCTGAGCCAGAAAGACATTTTCGGAGGAGGGGGACACAGCCTTATGCTATCACAAAAATGAAAGTGTAGTGGCACCATCATAGCTTACAGTAATCTGAAACTACTGGGTTTAAGCAATTCTACCTCAGCCTCCATAGTAGGTGGAACTACAGGCGCCCATCACAATGGCTGCCTAGTTTTTCTAAATTTAGTAAAGGCAGGGTCTCTCCCAGGCTGATCTCAAACACCTGAGCTCCAGGGATCTTCCAGCCTTGGCTTCCCAGAGTGCTGGGATTACACTCTTTGGGTGAGGCACTGCACCTGCCCAAAGACACTTTCCATTTTGCTCTTGAGTTTTATTAAAATTTGACTGGTCCCAGGTTAGAAGCAGGCTGTACTGTGCTCAGGGCCAAAACCAGAGAGAAAAAAACCAAATAAGCTCTTCCAGATAGCCGTGCCTCAATGCAGTGCAGAGGGCTGTAGCTCACTGGACAGCCAAGGGAAGAGGGCCTTGGGCACCCTGCCCAGCTCACAGCAAGTCTCCCTCCCTCCCTCTGTAGGGCTATGTGAGAACCCTGCAGGGAGTGGCAGGTACTGAGAGGAGGAGGCTGGGAAGCCTGCCTGGGTGGGCTCTGCTCCACTGTCCTACATAAAAGCTCTTCCTTCTCCGATGTTAACACCAAACTACTTCACTCAATGACATAACCCATTCCCCAAAATGGTGCACGGAGAACTCATTATGGGGATTTTGCACAGAAGGGCCCAGGCAACTTGGCCTTTGCTTTCTCTCAACTGGCAGTTATTGAATGCCATTTTGTCAAAAGCACTGTGGCATAAGCATCAGCCACTCGTCAGCAACTGCACAACCGCTCACCTGTAGAAAGGTGGCAGAATAGAAGCCAACATGGGCAGGAAGGAGGCACATCCTCCTCCTCGCCACCTGGGTGGGGCCACCAAAGCCCTGCCTTGTCCACATGGTGCCCCAGCCCTGTCTCCCTGGCCAGGGGCCATGTAACTCAGATGGCATTTCAGAATTTGGGTTAGTCCACCAACAAGAATCCCTTTGTTCGGTGCAGCTTGCACAATGGCAGAAGGGCCACCCATTTGCACCTGGTTTCTATTTTGGGTGACTGCTTCTGCTCAGCTGACTTCTTGTACCGTCTGGCTTGTCCCTTCTCGTCACCTTCCTGTGAAATCTGATTTGCAGGCAGAGCACTCACAGGCCATGCATGGGGCTCCCTTTCCAAATCGGGGCCTGTGTGTTACAAAACTGCCATTCCTGCCCAGCAGGCTGGGAAGCCAACAGACCTGGAGGTCACCTGCATTCCAACTTGCACTGCACAAAGAGGTGACATGTCTTTGTCTGGACTCACATTTGTGTGGCTGACAGTTCCCTCTTCATCACTGTTCAGATGGCCAGAGACTGCCATGCCAACAGTGTGCAGCTAGCACCACTCTGCCACCCAACACTCCCAAGGATTTACTGTTCTGGGCCCTTGAAATTAAATCAAAGTCTCTTAAACTTTTTGTGGGCCATAGTCCCTTTTCAACTCTTATAAAAGCTCTGGAGCTCTTCTATAAAACACAACATAGTCCCTCCCCTTAAAGCATTCCCATGCACCCCGGGGTGAGTACCCCTTCACTAGTCTGAGGTGTCAGATCCTTTAAAACTAAATGGAAATTGATTTGGTTGTCATTAAAGACTAGCCCTTCAGTGGCAAGAGCTACCTGGCCCTTCAGGGATGGAAGCGGAATAGAGGCCTTAGGGAGGGAGCAGTTAGACAGGGCCTGGCCTCCCTGTGGGAAGATGTGGAGGAAGGGATAATGTTCTGTCTCTCCAAAGCCACAGCAGGTATAAGGCAGCAGCACAGACGTTGGCTCCTGAGGAACAGGGGTACTTTGAGGATTGTTCCCTCGGCCTAGAGCGGTTAAGTAAACTTAAGGTCCACATTAGGGACAGCTCTGGTGCCTTAACGAAAATGCACATGTTTCTGTATCTCCCTAGATCAGAATCTGGGGGAAGGGTCTTGAGGCCCAGAATTCCCCAAGTGACTGCAAATGGAGACCCCAAGACTGCTCGACTTTGCCACCTGATCCTCCCCTCTGCAATGCTGGCCTTGGAAATGCCCAGGCTGGTGAGCCAAGAGATCACTCGGGATGGAGCCTGGCCCGAAACTGCCTTGCCAGAGGCAACACAGGGCTGCAGCAAAGGGCAGACCGGCTTTCACAGCCTCTGCTTGTCCCACGTGAAGCAGCAGCTGCAGTCATGGAAAGAGAACAGCAGGAATTGAAATTCTCATAATTTTAATGGTCAATATCTTCTGGTTGGCTCCGGATGGTACAGTCCGACAGCGTTCTCAAGCCCCCCTCCCCGAACACCCATGGCCTCCGCAGTGTTTGCTTGCATCCACGTCCCGTTGCCCAGCCAGACCCCACAGCCCCAGGCCCCTCTTGGGTTGTGGAAGTCCACATCTTAGTGTAATGAGCTGGAAAATCCCTGGGTACACCCGTGATCTGTGTTATTTTTTAAAAATAACAAATATTAAACCAAACACCTTCCCAGGCTCCTCTGCCTCACATAAAAAATGTGACTGTGGCCACCTGAACACTCCGTAGTCTCTGTGGCTGGGCGGTTTCGCTGCTCCCCTGCTCTACTGAGATCATACAGCGTAGAGCTCATAAATCTTCTTGACACAGTACACCAGGGCGGCCAGCGCGACCGTGTTGTGCAGTCTCTTCCTGTGCAGGTCGTCCTTGCGGACCAGCACCACCGGGGTGGAGGAGGTGAGCGTGTGCAGGGGCAGGCGGGACAGTTTATAGGCATCATACTCCACTTGGTACTTGCAGCAGGGGTCAAACTGCCAGGAGATTCCATAGAGGGTGCAGCAGGCCAGGCTCAGCACACCAGCAGGCAAGGAGATGTAGTGGGAGTAATCTAAGGGCAGCGCCAGCGGGGTGAAGAGGCAGGCAGTGCCCGCCAGCACAGCCGTCTTATGCAGGCAGTTGCCCACGGTGATCCAGCGCGCCGTCTCGTCGCCAATGCGGGTGGGCTCGATCACAATGTACTTGTACTGGGCTTCCAGGGCCTGCTCCAGCTCGTACTCAAACTGGTCTTGGGCGTTCTCCCCATTGTAAATCTCATGCACGATGTAGCAGTCTGTGGCTGACAAGCTCACCCTTTTGATGGAAGGACGGAGAGAGACAGACAATTAGGCTGAGAACAGTTAAGGTGTTTCTTTAGGCTCTGGGGGGAGCCTGAGTCTCAGACTCAACACAGACCCTGCATCCTGAAGAGCATGTCTCACACACACAAGACACACAAGATAATCAGTAAAGATTTTTCTTCAGAAAGATTAAAATAATGATATATAAAAATACACAGGAAAAGGAGTGTCTTGCTGTCTAAGAAGACACATCACAGTGTGTACTGGGCCTGGTGGTTCAGCAATGGCCCAGTAGAACTATGGGTCAGCAAAGGAGCCCCGCAGGGAAGGAGGGTTCCAGCACAGACCCACGTGCACATGGCAGACAGCAGCACAAGATCAGCAGCCTGTGAGCTGCTCGGTGTGTCAGAGCAAGTACAGGAGGAAGATCCTCCAGTGGAAAACGACAGACCCTGGACAGGCAATGCAAACAGCCTGCCGTGTACTCAGCTGACAGATGGACATCCCAAACCTACAGAAGAAAAGGTAGGAAGGAACAGCTCTGTATGGGGTGGTGGAAAACTACACTCCCTTGGCTTTGCCAGCAGATGGCACAGCCCTCAGAGCTGCCCACAGGGGGCAGTGACAGTAGCCACCAACTCCTCCCTGCTTGGAAACCCTGGTCCACCACACAGGAAAGGTGGCCCTTTTGCGGAATAGGAAAAGACATCTCAAGATAGGGCTCTCAACTGCAGTGGGCAGAAGAGTCACCTGAGAGGCTTCTTGAAGATCCAGCCCAGATGTTGCCCACCCATTCTGGCCCCAGTAAAGGCCGCGCTCATGTAGAAAACATTCCAGAGACCCACACAAGGGGCAACCTGGTTCCCAGCATTGTTCCTGGGACTGGGGTGGAGACACGACCCTAACCAGCAGAAGAGGAATCTAGAGCCATGTCAACGGCTCACCTCTGTTTGAAGGGCAGATCTAAATACAGGCTTGTTTCCACCTGTCCAGACCTTTCTGAATCCCCACACTATCACCCAGCACATAATGCTTCTCCTGCTTATCTGACCAGAAGACTTCTTTATCTGAGCCTCTGACAGGGACAATGCTAGACAGACTTCTTAAGGCTGAATTGTTTTCTTTTCTTTCTTTCTTTTTTTTTTTTTGGATACGGTCTATGTCACCCCCAGTAGAGTGCCATGACGTCATAGTTCACAGTAACCTCAAACTCCTGGGGCTCAAGCGATTCTCTTATCTCAGCCTCCCAAAGAGCTGGGACTACAAGCACCTGCCACAACGCCTGGTTATTTTTTGTTGTTGTTGTCATTGTTGTTTTAGCAGGCCTGGGCCAGGTTTGAACCCGCCAGCCCTGATGCACGTGGCTGGCACCCTGACTGAGCACGGGCCCCAAGCAGAGGCTGGATTGTTTTCTAACCCGTCCTACTAGGCGGGATGTCCAGAGCCATCTTCTGTCTTATGTCTCAGTGAAAGTACCCCCTTCCCCTCAGCAATTCCCAGTCCCCGGCTCGTCAGACCCTACCAGAGATGAGGTCCCAGGAACCTGGTAGTCATTGCAGGCTCTAGGGTGGTGTGTCAGGCCACACAAAGGTCAATGTGACCGCCTACCTGTGCTCTGTTCCAGATAGGAACTGGGCTCCTTCAGGAGCCAATAAGCAGCCCAGTCCTGAGTGTGGACAGGCGGGAAGGCCCAGCCCGCTGCCCGCCCAGGGCAGACACACTCCAAGTGGCCATGTGGACGAATGCCATGGGAGCTGGGCTCAGAGCTACCTGCAATGACCACAGCATGGTGGTGACTAGTGAAGACATTTACAAAGCCACCCCCAGAATCTAGCTCAGTATCAGGTAGCCCAGCCCCTCTTCAAAGATAAAAGTCATTCCATATGAAGCACAGTGGCAACTGTCAGGGGCTGACTTCAAGGAGAAGCGGTGGCTGTAGAGTCCGACAGACCAGAGGGTCTCCTTCTCATCATTGCTCCCAGGCAGGGTCCAGCACTTTCCAAACTGACTTTCAGCAAACTGGAGAGACAGGTTCCACGTCAGAGACAGCTGACGTGAGGGATGCTCTCCTGTGGGCACACTGCAAAGGAAAGTCACTGGCAGGCCGGGCAGTGGCTCACGCCAGTAATCCCAGCACTCTGGGAGGCAGGTGGATTGCCTGAGGTCACAAGTTTGAGACCAGCCTGAGCAAGAGTGAGACCTGTCTCTAAAAATAGCTGGGCGTTGTGCCAGGTGCCTGTAGTCCCAGCTACTCAGGAGACTGAGGCAAGAGAATCACTTGAGCCCAAGAGTTTGAGGTTGCAGTGAGCTGTGATGCCACAGCACTCTACTGAGGGCGACAGAGCAAGAGTCTGTCTCAAAAAAGAAAAAGAAAGTCACTGGTAAGCGTTGACCATCCGTCCCCCAAGTACAGAAGGAGGGGCCCCCTCCCAGGTGGGAGCCACGATAACAAAAGACATTGGCTGGGATGTGGCACAGAAGTTCCATCCTGGAAGAGTGACTGTAATTAAATCACAGGCCCTGACTCAACTGTGCCCAGGGGAGAGACAAGTTCCCTGGGGCCCAACGAGAAGCCTCCTAAACACCAGATACTCCCAAGGGTGCCAGTCCCAGGGGCCACCTTCCCAGGACGGGCTGCCTGTCAGGCTGAGCCTTGAGTGTAGGAAATGGGAGGAAGGTTTTCCCTTTAACGTTGTTTGCGGATTTTCTCCATTCGGAATTAAAGGGGCGGGGGGAGGCACTTCAGTTGGATTTCCAACCACTTGCAAAACTTGCCATTTTAAAACCAGCTTCAGCAAATAGGCAAACCCAAGACTGGGGATGCAGGACTGAGGGCCAAGTAAGGCTCTCACGTGTTACACTGGAATGGAAGTCAGCAGTGACCCACTGGCTGTGACCCCACGTGTGCAGGCAGGAGCACTCCTGACCAAGAGATTCCTTTGTGGTCTCAAGTCCATCTGCCAACACAGACAGAGAGGCCAGAGAAAGACAGAGGATGGAAGGGGCCACATCATGTACAGATCTGTGAACCTGAAAAGGAGTCACACCCAGGTATCAACTGCCAACACAAGGCGAAGGACCTTTGCTCTTGGATGATGGCAACGAGCTTTCATCCCCCTGGAACTCTCAAAGGAAAACCCGGTGTCACACTGGGGTTACAGAATGTTCTTGCAAAAACCCAAATCCACCCTACTGTCAGGCTCTCCCTGCAGAGCAGGCCAGCAGCCATTCTGCATGTAGTGAAAAAACACTTTGTCCCACTAGGGAATCTCCAGCTGCCTTGGAGTGGTAGTTCCAAAGTGCTGGAACTACCAGCTCTAGCCACCACACCCAGCCATGTTTCACTTTTTAAAAAGTTTGCGTCTGTGTACTCCACACAAAGTGGAAATTGGAAAGACTTTAGCAGGCACACCTCACCAGCATTGCTGATGGCCCTCTGCAAGCCCACCTTCCCCAGCCTCTCCAGGCCGGGCACCCTGTGGTTCCTCGGGCAGGCACAGCTTATCACTTGTTAAGGTACACTAGCCTTCCCATAGCCGCTGGCAGGTACACCCAGCACCAGCCCCCACAGCATGGGGGAGTGACAGTAAGAAGATGCAGCAGTTGCTCGTGGAGACACGGGAGGCGGTGTCACGCCTCAGCTCCTTCCTGCTGCCAGGGCACCGCCGCAGCTTCCCACAGCCTGAGTGTCCATGTGCACAGGCCATGCCACTCCTGCTGCTCCATGAACCAGCTATCCCGAGTGTGAAGACAAAGAACACAGCCACAAGCAGGCCACCCCTGCATTGGCAGGCAGTGCCCACACAGCTGCCCTGACACCACACCCACTGAATCTGCTCTCAAAGCCAACTATGGAATGGGAAAGGGTAAACTTGAAGTCTAGAGAAGTAAATTACCAGGATCCCAGAATAACATATAAGGAAGGAGAGAGCAAGGTTCAAGCCTACCCACAACAAGCACACACAAGCCAGAGGACGCCACTGTCGGGAGTCCCCAGCCACAGATTGGCCTTAGAACCTGGGCTGCCTGAGCCCTGTCACACAGATGCCAACATTTTAAAAAGTGAAACATGGCTGCTTGTGGTGGCTAGAGTTGGTAGTTTCAGCATTTTGGAAGGACGATGCTGGAGGGTCACTTGAGCCTAGGTGTTTGAGGCTGCAGTGAGCTGTGACTGCACCACTGCACTCACCCCTAGGCCACAGAGCTATACCCTCACTTCTGCATAACACCAAACAAACAAAACAAAAAGGCCATAATAAGTAACAGTTGGTTGAGATCTTTCAAGCCCTGGGCTTCCTAAGAGGCTGTTATAGCTTTTCATTACAGGTGTAAAATGAGTGTGAGAATACAGAAAAATAAGGGGGGCGGACAGTAGTACACAGAGGAAAGTCTCCCAGAACTGAGCCAAAGGGGGCTGGTGAGCCATAGAACACGCTTACAGCACGCTGTCTGCAGCAAGTTTTCAAAAAGAGTTCACTTGCTATTTTTTTTGAGACAGAGTCTCACTATGTCACCCTTGGTACAGTGCCGTAGCATCACAGCTCACAGCAACCTCAAACTTTGGGCTTAAGTGATTCTCTTGCCTCAATCTCCCAAGTAGCTGGGACTACAGGCGCCTTCCACAACGCCTGGCTATTGTTAGAGACGGGGAGGTCTCGCTCTGGCTCAGGCTGGTCTAGAACCTGTGAGCTCAGGCAATCCACCTTAGCCTCCTGGAGCGCTAGGATTACAGGCACAAGCCAAACTATTTTCCATAGCAGCTGCATTGTTTTACATTCCCACAAACCATGCACGAGGGTTCTAATTACTCTCTACATTCTCACCAACATTTGTTATTTTCTCTTTTGTGTTTTGTTTGTTTTTGAGACAGAGCCTGAAGCTGTCGCCCTGGATAGAGTGCTGTCACATCACAGCTCACAGCAACCTCTAGCTCATGGGCTTACGCGATTTTCTTGCCTCGGCCTTACAAGTAGCTGGGACTACAGGCGCCAGCCACAATGCCCGGCTATTTTATTGTTGCAGTTATCGTCGTTGTTTAGCTGACCCGGGCTGGATTCAGACCTGCCAAGCTTGGTGTATGTGGCTGGCACTGTAACTACTGTGCTACTGAGCCCTTTTCTCTATTTTTCAAAACAAACAAACAAACAAATAAATATGTACTTCTTTTACAATGGGAAAAATAATTATAAACTTTTTCTTAAAAAGTCTCAAGCAACCTTGTATCCTTTCAAGTAAAGAGATCAGACACCATGGGACTCCCTTCACTGCCAAGGAGGGCAAGAGGTGCTGACTTCCTCCTCCAGAGCCTTCCTGGGCCCTGGGGAGGAGCGGAGGCACACGGTCATGCTGCTCTCACAGCCCCACGATCCTGCCAGAGGAGGATGAGGGCGATGCTGTCTCCTTGCTTCACTCAAGTAGACACTGGCCAACGTCCCTTGCAAGCCACTGTCACCTTCTGGTCCTGCACACCCAGAAGAGCCAAACCTAACCAGAGTGAAGCACTTGTTTACTTTTGGCGCCCTTCCTGGCGTGGGCCTGGGCGCACAGGCACAGAGGACCCTGTAGGAGCCCCTAGAAGACAGAGACTATTTTCGTGTGTTCCCCAGCATCAAGCCTGAACGTAAGAGGTTCCCAAAAGACACAGCTAGAGGGACGTTTGTAATAAGTGACAGGAAGAGAAACACAATTACGATAATTAAGAGGACTGGTATAGGAAAATCAAACTGGGTTCCTTCATCAGGCTGCTTTTTACTTAATCAACACTGGCCCCTCAATCTCCTGTGATACATGAGGTGCTGGGTTTGACCTCACCACTGGGTCCAGAAAACCCCTTTCTAGCTGAGAACTGCCTTCTGCAGGAGCCACAGCAAGCAGAAAGTGTCCGCACATGAACCTGCACTCAGTGTAAAGCCCTCTGGGACAGGCAGGTATACATGCTGGGGATGATGCCCAACAGGCCAAGGAACTTCACAGGGCACCTGACACTTCATCTGCAACTAGAGAGAAGCATCCCATTCTGTATGCTGGCAACCAGGCAGCTCTGCTGCTCTGGGGACAGAACACAGGGCGCTGAGTGTGGCAGTCAAGTTCCTCTCACTTAGTTCCTGGCTCCATGTCCAAGGGCACAACACGTGGTTCATGTGAGCCAGTTCCCGTGTGTCCAGTGGGACCGAAGGTCCTGATCTCTCAGAGAACTGCATGACGACGATGGCATGTGGACCTCTGTGCAAACCAAACCTGGCAGTTGCAAAGCACCACCTCAGTGTAAGGCATATGTGGCTGTTTAAATTGAAATTAATTGAGATTAGGGCCAGGCGTGGTGGCTCACACCTGTAATCCCAACACTCTGGGGGGCTGAGGCAGGCGGATCACCTGAACTCACGAGTTCCAGACCAGCTCTGAGCCAGAGAGAGACTCCCCTCTCTGAAAATAGCCTGGCGTTGTGGCAGGCACCTGTAGTAACAGCTACTTGGGAGGCTGAGGCAAGAGAACTGCTTGAGCCCAAGAGTTTGAGGTTGCTGTGATGCCACAGCACTCTACCAAGGCAACAAAGTGTGACTATCTCACAAAAAAAAAAAAAAAGGAAAGAAAGAAAGAAAAACTAGGCAGTGCCTGTTGCTCAAGGAGTAGGGTGCCGGCCCCATATACCGGAGGCAGCGAGTTCAAACCTGGCCCCAGCCCAAAACTGCAACAATAACCAAAAAAAATGAATTAAGATTGGATAGAATAAAACGCTAGGTTCCTCAGACACACCTGCCACATTGCAAGTACTCGAAAGCCACAGGGCCTAGTGGCTGCCCCAGTGGACAGCGGGGATCCAGAATTCTTCTTTCATGCCACAAAGTCCTCCTAGACAGCCATGATCTAAAGAACTAAAGACTCCTAATGGCTATTTTCCCAAGAACTCTACCCAAAAAGTGGCTTTTGGCACTACGGACAGGACTCGGCAGCAGCACTGCCCCCTCACTGTGAGCACCTGCACACAGGCACCGCCTCGCCTCCCTGGACACCCACAGACTGGAGTACAAATCCTGTATCTGCCCTTCTCAGCCCAAACTGGAGGAAAGAAAATTCCTACCATACACAAGAGCAAGAACAGGAGTCTTTTGAGAAAAATTAAACACCTCCAACCCTAAAAGTCTAAAAGGGAAGGGCCAGATCAGAAAGGGGGGCTGTCACCCTGGGAGGGCAAGCCTACCTGCCCCTGGGGCTGTGGCAGGGACCACACACATCTGAGTTCACAGATGAAAATGAAAACGAAGCTGCAAGGAAGAGCAAGGTTCTGGGAAATAAAGCATGGACCTGGAAGTGATCCCATTGACCTGGAAGGGATCCCACGGAACTAGCTGCCTAAAAGCTGCTGGGGGAGGAGGCCACACAAAATGACTTCATCCTAAAACCTGAACATTTAGTCCAGTGCGCCTGGGCCTGAGGAGCCCTGGGCTGCCTTGCATCTCGACCAGAAGCACATGGAGCACATCTTCACGAGATTATAGAACAGGAACTCAAGAGCACACGGCCATACTCACATTCCAACAATCACGGAGAGGAGCTCGGGGAGGCCCTGGGGCCCCGAGAATGAAGCCCAGTGCCCAGTAAGACAGGTGGGCTGTCTGTGTGAGCTGGTCCGGCTGGCACACGCGCAGAGTACACAGATACCTGCACTGTGCTTTCCTAGGTGGGCAAGTATGCCTCAAAGACGCCGACAGGACACGTGGCAATCTGCTGTGCTCGCTGCCAGTGTGCTGAATTTTGGACAAGAATTCAGGTTACAGCTCAGAGTCTGACGTTCTTCATTACAAACACTGTTGATTCCCTAGATTTAATGGAGTGGAGAGAAAAATCAACATGCAAGCAGCTATCATTTTTGCTATTTCCACCCCTCCTATTTTAGTTGAAACTAGTTCTAGCCATAGTTTAACAGAACTTTCTGCAGTGACGGAAATATTCTCCACTGGTGCTATCTAATATGGCAGCCGCAAGCCAGAAGTGGCTGCCACACATTTGAATGTGGCTGGTGAGACTGGGGAGCTGAATTTTTCATTTATTTAATTTTCATTAATTTCAATGTAATTGCTACATGTGGCTAGTGGCTACTGAATTACTCTGTCAACTCAGAACAAAGTAAATCGGGAACCCACACACCATGTGCTGTAAACTAGACCACAATTTTAGGACAGCTGCTCCAGCACCACCTATGGACAACATCGCTCCCTGAGGCCTTGGGTGTGGAGCATGCCCCAGAGCCAACAGCCACTGGCAAATCGGCCAAGTTTGCCCAAAATGTCAATCTCCTCCAGCCCCTGCCTCAAACCCAAAACTGTTTCCTTCAGTTTCAGCATAAAGCAGATGCCAACCAGGTGTGTGAGGCAACTCAGGAAAAGGCTCTCATAATGGGGGAACTGAGATTTGAGCCAGCACAAATGTGACATGGAATAAAGTCATTTAAGAGAGCCAGAAACAGCCTAGTTCAGTCATAAGAGCCAATTATACACTCGGACCTCACGATCTACAGTGCTAGGCCATCAGTCAATCCTTCCCTGCCCCACCTGAACAGGAATGGAAAGGTGCTCAGAAGTCAGCTAGCTGGCCTGGTGGGATTATGTTCCCACGCCCCTGCTCAGTGTGAAAAGATCTAGAGAAGCTGGGCTAGGGAACCAACTCCTTCAACAGAGCCTGCCTCCAGCCATACCGCCTTTATCTGGAAGGAGATAGGTGGCGACACCTAACCCACAAAACCAGATGCCCCATTCCTGGCTGACACAGCATCTGCATAAGTAGGGCCTTCAGTTCCAGGCCAAAGGTTGCAAACAGAACAACTACCAAGACCAGGCAGGTAACTACAGTGAGCCAAGCTGTCCAGGTGAGCAACCATGAACTGGACACCACTGCCCTGACCAAAAAAGTCAACCCACTGCCCAGGTTTTCAGGGAGGATTTTATGTGAAATCTCTTGGCAACTGACTTAAATTCTCTTAAAAGCTGTTAAGGCTTAAACTCCACTTGGAATTAACATTTGTCTCAAGCCAAAACAAAAATAATCCCCAGTGTCTATTTTCTTACATCAATAAAAGCTTAACCTACAGGCTGGACATGGTGGCTCATGCCTGTAATCCCAGCCAGCCTCTGGGAGGCCGAGGTGGGTGGATCACCTGAGCTCAGGAGTTCGAGACCAGTCTGAGCCAGAACAAGACTCTCTGTCTCTAAGAAATAGCCGGACCGTAGCACAGCGGTTATGGCGGTAGCCACGTACACCAAGGGTGGCAGGTTCGAATCCCGCCCAGACCACCTAACCACAATGACAACTATAACAAAAAAAATAGCCTGGCATTATGGCGAGCGCCTATAGTCCTAGCTGAGGCAAGAGAATCACTTGCGCCCAGGAGTCTGAGGTTGCTGTGAGCTTGCTATGAGCTATGACATCATAGCACTCTACCAAGGGTGACAAAGTGAGACTCTGTCTCAAAAAAAAAAAAAAGAAAAAAATGCTTAATTTCCACTGTCCAGTCTCCGTTCCCTGTCTGGGGCATCTCTATTGGTTCTTTCAGTTTTGTTTCTATTGATCCAATGAAAGGTGCGTATTACTAAAGAACTGATGTTTGCATAAAAGATAATAAAAATGTTTGCTACTTTTATTTATTTATTTATTTTTCTAGAGACAGAGTGTCCACTTATCGCCCTCAAGTAGAGTGCTGTGGTGTCACAACTCACAGCAACCTCCAACTCCTGGGCTCAGGAGATTCTCTTCCCTCAGCCTCCCAAGTACCTGGGACTACAGGCGCCTGCCACAACGCCCTGCTATTTTTTGTTGCAATTTGGCTGGGGCTGGATTTGAACCCACCACCCTCGGTATATGGGGCCAGTGCCCTACCAGAGCCACAAGCACTGCCCCAAAGTTTGCTACTTTTTAAGGGCATCTGGAAACCACTGAGGTAACTTCTTTAAATGACCCAATTTAAGAAATACCAGGCGGGAGTTACAAAAACAAAAGTAGCTTTGCCACTGCTTTTCCAATAAAGAAGAAATACAGGATGGACAATGCTAGGTAACTCTGAGCTTAAGAATAAAATGCAAGGTAAAGGAGTCTAAAGAATCTTCTTGGCTGGGAAAGCCATCTGCAGACAGTAGCAATGATCAAAGGGTGGAATAGATCAAAGAAGAGAAATAATGAGAAAAACTTTTCTGTTTGACCATCCATCAAAAAGAGGAAAAAATCTTTCCTCTCTTTGTAACCTCTGCTATACCAATCAAGCCTCAGCAGAATACATAGGACCGTGCGATCCGGGTGGCTCTTACACTATACGTCCTCTCCCAACTTCTAGTGGCTTCGACTAGCTGACAGTGCTTCCCAAAAAGAAAAACTGCAAATTCAGCACGACACAGGGAAACTACTCTAATTTCACCTTCCAGAAATCAGTTACCTATATCGAAGTCCACCTTGGAAGAAACACGCTCCTAGTTGTCAGCCCTTAACATTCAGTAGGAAAGGTCACTTCAAAGGACTTCCACGGCAGGAGCGGTTGCAGAAACCCCTCCAAAAGTCGTAAGAACGCCCCTCGAGAGAGTGGCCGGCTCTCGGCCGGGAGACGCGCCTGGGAAGGGCTCACGCTCCGCTGGGAAACGTGCAGCCCGCATCGCCTCCCGCGGCCGCGGCCCAGTGAAGGCTGCTGCCCCTTCCCTCCTGGCCACATCGGGGGCTGCGGCCTAGGTGGCCACGCGCGTGGCCGGCGAAGCTGGAATTTCCGAAGCCGCTAGGTTCTCGGGCAGCCAGGCGGGTCCCTGGGGCCTGCGCGGGGCCCCCGGTCCCTTCCGCGAGGCCGGGCCTCAAGCCTCGTCCCTCTCCCCGCACGGCGGCGCCCGCCCCGCCGCCGCCCGGTCCCGGGATCGTCGCACTCGGCGGAGGCCGCTCCCGCCGGATCCCGGATCCTCCCGTGCGCCCGGCAGGGGAACGGGACCCCGAGAGGCCCAGGAGGGAGGGCGCGGCGGCCCAGGAGTCCCGCGGGGCTCCCCCGCTACCGAGCCGCCCTCCCGCGAAGCAGCGCGCCCCTGGCCCTCACCTCTCGCGGGCGCCGCCGCCGCTGCTGCCCGGGCCCAGACGCCTCCTTCCCCAAGCGGCCATCTTGGAGACACTCGGCTCGCCCAAGTCTCGCGCCGCAGCGGCCTCGGGAGGGCGGGAGCGCCGAAGGGAAATGTAGTTCGGGCTCCAACCCCACACGGCTGGGCGGGCGCGAGCGGGGCCCGGCGGAACTACCTCGCCCACAGTGCAGTGCAGCGCGCCGCGCCCGCCGGGTGCCCCGCGCGACGGGAGGCCGGGGCCGTCCCGGGCAGGGCACCTTTGCAGAACCGGGTGCCCGCGCGTCGCGGCCCGGGGCTCTCGGGCGCCAGCCACCGCCACGTCCTTGGGTTCCGAGAGCGAGCGGCTGAAGGAGAGCGGGAAGGGAGGCGCCTACAACTCCCAGAGCGCCGCGCGGGAGGAGGCCCTGCCCCGGGCCGCCGGCCTGGCCACGTCCCCGCCAGGGGCCGTCGGGCCGCCGCGCCGCCTGCGGGTCTCTGCTGCTGCGGCACCCTGCGGCCTGGCCGCCCCGGCCCTGCACTGCCACCTCGGCCTGCCGAGGCCATCGGGAAGCGGGAGATCGTCCTCGGAGGCAGCCGCTGCTCCCGCTCCATCCCCTCGGATCCTCTGGATTCTGGGGGTACTTCGGAGGTCGAGACACACGCCGTCCATGCTGCCACAGAGGTCCCCGTTTGCAGGTGCTGGAAGGAGGGAGTCCGAAGGAAAAGAAGAGAAATAGCTACGATAATTACTGTGGAGGAAAAGAGTTCTGCGGTAGAGAAAAGCCCGTTTTACACAGTGCCACTAGGCGCTGTTCCTTTCAGTCCCTGTCACAGGTCACCCCTTGCCAGGGCCGCTGCGCGACAAGGACACAATGTACGACAGTATCTTTGAAAGTAAATGCGGGGCAAATCGTCCCACCTGACGACAAATGCCCAGGACCGGGCATTTCCCTGTCGGGACGCGACTATAGCTGTGAAGAGTCAGGTTAACCGCAACCCAGAGGCTCTCAGATGCTTCTGCCTCACATCTATGGGCTATTTGGGGAGATCTCTTACTGTTTGTGACCTTTTAAATCCCTCAGACAATGTTACTAGAAGTACTAGTTGGTCTCATAAATATCTGAGCAAAACTAAGTGGAAATCTCCAGATTCTGGGCCAGGAAGAGGCCTAGCCCCTGTGCTCCAGGCTAGGGTCTGATGCAACACACAACCAATAACCGGGGGATGGCAGATGGAGAGGTTACTCATCGTGGAGGACTCTGAATTTCCTTCCAGCTCAAATCCTACTAGTTTTAGGTGCTTAAAGTCCTTGTATAGTACCTTGTCATCTGCAGTGTGTAACTCAAGATTCTTAGGACAATCTGGAACCCCTCCTTAGTTTGGAGATTGTTTGCTGCTCTAGTTTCAACTGCCTCCCTTTGTGAACTGATACTTGCCAGGCTAGTAAATTCATGGGATTTGTTAGTCCATCTTTGTCTAAAATGTTCTTCCTCCATGAGCAGCTTTTATGCTTCAAGACCTTGGACCCACCTGGTCTAGTCTGTATTTTAAGCAGGCGTCCTCAAACTTTTTAAACAGGGGGCCAATTCACTGTCCCTCAGACCGTTGGAGGGCCGGACTATAGTTTAAAAAAAAAACAACAAACTGAACAAATTCCTATGCCCACTGCACATATCTTATTTTGAAGTAAAAAACAAAATGGGAACAAATACAATTCACACCAATTCATGTGGCCCGCGGGCCGTAGTTTGAGGACCCCTGATTTTAAGTGATCCCAGGCCAGGTGGGAGTTTCAAGCCAGAGAAGGAAATCGTTTTCCCGTCCTCATCTTTAGGTATTAAGTGATCTATTAATTCTTGATCTTCACAATAGCCCTGTGAAAGTGCTAATGTTATTATCAGCATTCTCTGGCCAGGTGGGTGTTTCAAGCCTGCGATCCCAACACTTTGGGGGGCCAAGATGAGAAAATCCTTGAGGCCAGGAGTTTGAGACCTGCCTGGGCAACACAGTGAGACTCTGTCTCTACAAAAAGTAGAAAAAGGGCGGCGCTGACCCCATATACCAAAGGTGGCGGGTTCAAACCCTGGCCTCAGCCAAACTGCAAAACAAAAATAGCTGGGTGTTGTGGCGGGCGCCTGTAGTCACAGCTACTTGGGAGGCTTAAGGCAAGAGAATTGCCTAAGCCCAGGAGTTGGAGGTTGCTGTGAGCTGTGACACCACAGCACTGTACCGAGGGTGATAAAGCGAGACTCTGTCTCTAGTAAAAAAAAAAAAAAAAGTAGAAAAAAATCCACCAGGCGTGGTCGTACAAGCCGGTAGTCCTAGTTGCTTGGGAGGCTGAGGTGGGCAAATAGCTTGAGCCCGAGAGTTTGAGGTTACTGTGAACTCTCTTACTATTACACTCCAGTCTAGGTAGCAGAGTGAGACCCTGTTTCTTAAAAACAGGACAAAAACTTATTTTGTAAATGAGGAAACCCAAGTTACAGAGGACCCGAGCGCTTTGCCAGGGTCCTACTGCCTGCCAGGAGTGATTTGAACCCACGCTGTCCAGTTGCGGAGATTAATTCTGTCACCACACCTCTTAGAAAGAGCTCCTGAAGCAGGTTCCCGGTTAGTGTCTAGTGCACAGGTTAAACGGAAATACTTAGTGCTGGACCTAAGGTGATCTTACCATCCTTCCAGCTGTTTCATACTCCCCTTATCTTTTTTATTTGTTCTAGATTTTTTCGAGACAAGATCTTGTTCTGTTACCCAGGCTAGAATACAGTGGCTTGATAATCATCAGCCTCAAACCCCCGGGCTCAAGTGATCCTGCTGCCGCATCCTCCGGAGTAGCTGGGACAACAGGTGCACACTATAATAACCCTGCTATTTTTCTCTTTTTAAAGTTTTTTGTAGGGATGAGACCTTGGTGTGTTACCTAGGCTAGTCTTGAACTTGTAGCCTCAAGCTATCCTGCTGCCTTGGCCTCCCAAAGTGCTAGAGTAAGGGCATGATCCCCCACACCCAGAACTCCTCTTACCTTCCAATGGCTGTCTGCTTCCAGTGTGGCTTGAGTTGGGATCCCCAAAATGATGTTTCTTGATCACCACTAGTGCACAGATATTGTCTGGAAGAGTCATAGGCAGAGTGATTGATTTGATATGTATTAACTGAGTGCCTACTGAGGGCAAAACCTGAATGGTGGAAACTGGAATTCCTGAAGGCTCTCATACTGTGGAGATTCCAGATGAGCCCCATGAACTGCTGGCAGGGAGGCAGCCAATGGGAAGAGCATACCCAACTTAGTGCTCAAAAATGATCTGCCACTTTTCATTTATTCTTATAACAAATAATTATTGGAGGCATACTCTGTGCCAGGCACTCTTTCTGGCACAGAAAGATGGCATTTAGTAAAACAAACACTGTTCCTGGTCTCAGGAGCTTTCCATTCCCGTGAGTATAATGAAGACAATAAATTATTTCCAGGGAATGTTAAGTACCAAGAAGAAAAGGAGGCCTCAGGAGCTTTCCGTTCCCATGAGTATAACAAAGACAATAAATTATTTCCAGGGAATGTTAAGTACCAAGAAGAAAAGAAACAGGATGATATAATGGAGTGACTTGGAGATCAAGTGCAAGAGAAGATCTCTTTCAAAAGGTAACATTTGAGACCTTGGGACAAAATGTTGTCTGTAGGGCGGCGCCTATGGCTCAGGGAGTATGGTGCTGGTCCCATATACCGAGGGTGGTGGGTTCAAACCCAGCCCTGGCCAAACTGCATCAAAAAATAGTCGGGCATTGTGGTGGGTGCCTGTAGTCCCAGCTACTCAGGAGACTGAGGCAAGAGAATCACCTAAGCCCAGAAGCTGGAGGTTGCTGTGAGCTGTGACTGCACAGCACTCTACCAAGGGTTACAAAGTGAGACTCTGTCTCTACAAAAAAAAAAAATGTCTGTAGAGAGAATAAATGCAATAGTTCTGGAGGTGAATGGGTGTGGTGTGTTGCAGGAACAGGACCAGGGTGGCTAGAGCAGTGAGGCACAAGTGGTACATGACATTTTTTTTAAAACCCACACAATTGGCTTGGCACCTGTGGTTCAAATGTCTAAGGCACCAGCCACATACACCTCAGGTGGTGGATTCGAATCCAGCCTGGCCCACCAAACAACAATGATGGCTGCAGCTGAAAAATAACCGGGCATTGTGCTGGGTACCTGTAGTCCCAGCTACTTGGGAAGCAGAGGCAGGAGAATCGCTTGAGCCCAAGAGGTGGAGGTTGCTGTGAGCTGTGATGCCACAGCACTCTACCCAGGGTGACAGCTTAAGGCTCTGTTTCCAAAAAAAAAAAAAAAAAAACACACAATTAGCTGGGCATGGTGGATTGGCACCTATAGTCCCAGATACCAGGAGGCTGAGGTAGCAGGAGCACTTGAATCAGGAGTTCTAGGCTGCAGGAAGCTGTGATCAGGCCACAGTACAACCTGGAGTTCAGTACTTAGTTTGCCCTTGGTTAAGCTACTTTTTCTTGCTGAATTTCAGTTTTATCAACTGTAAAAGAAGAATAATTTGATCTACCTTAGTCAATGTCTAGAGGAAAATACCGCCCGAGGTACTTCCAACAGAAGAATTTAATTTAGGGTATTGTTTGCAGAGGCGTTGGAAGAGCAGGGGGAACAGGATAACACTGGCACCCAAAGACTAATAACGGGAGGTAGCTGCTGTGACACCTGAGGCTGGAGGAGCAAAAGGAAAAATAGTGTTTCCAGAAACTGATTCCTGAGCCACTGAAGAGAAGCATGCAGCTGCTTCCACCACTGTGGTCTGACATACTACCAGAAGTCATCTTCAGACTCCTGCCAGGGCTCCCCACTGGCAGTCAGATGACTAGAGAATCTGGGAAGTGCAGTTTGCATCTGTAGAGCAGAAAGTTCAGAAAGCTAAGTGTGGGCTG
Source organism: Arctocebus calabarensis (assembly GCA_963573935.1). Lineage (NCBI taxonomy): Eukaryota > Metazoa > Chordata > Mammalia > Primates > Lorisidae > Arctocebus > Arctocebus calabarensis. Next base: position 32,574 of record CAUYON010053779.1, on the reverse strand, counting down.
AAGACAGCAGTTGCCATTCATTGCCTCCCCTATCTTGCAGTGCTGTGCTTTTTGTTTTTGTTTTCAGTTTTTTTGTTTTTTTTTTTTTTGAGACAGAGTCTCAAGCTGTCACCCTGGATAGAGAGCTGTAGCATCACAGCTCACAGCAACCTCCAATTCCTGGGCTGAAGCGAGCCTCTTGCCTTCACCTCCCAAGTAGCTGGGACTACAGGCGCCCGGCCATTTTTTGGTTGCAGCCGTCATTGTTGTTTGGTGGGCCCAGGCTGGACTCGAACCCACCAGCTCAGGTGTACGTGGCTGGCGCCTTAGCCCGTTGAGCCACAGGCGCAGAGCCTTCGGTTTTTTTTTTTTAGGCAGAAAAAAACTTTATGGCCTTGAGTTAAAAAACCATGGCATCATGATAACCTACAGCAACCTCAAACTCTTCGGCTCAAGCCATCCTCTTGCCTCGGTTTTTCTATTTTTAGTGAGATGGGGTCTCACTCTTGCTCAGCTAGTCTAGAACTGCCTTGGCCACCCAGGCAGAATTATGGGCTCACGCTAGAAATTACGGGCGTGAGGCACTGCGCCCAGCCTCCATAAATTCTTGTTTCAGAGCACATGGTAGCCATTCAGGAAAAGTGAATCTTTGAAAAACATATCTTTAGCATAATATTTCAACATAAGGGCTTGAACTTACGATTGAAAGCATCAGAATGAGAATTTTAAAAATAGGGTTTTAGGGCAGCACCTGTGGCTCAGTGGGTAGGGCGCCGGACCCATATACCAAGGATGGCGGGTTTGAACCTGGCCCCGGCCAAACTGCAACAAAAAAATAGCCTGGCGTTCTGGCAGGCGCCTGTAGTCCCAGCTACTCCGGAGACTGAGGCAAGAGAATTGTTTAAGCCCAGGAGTTGGAGGTTGCTGTGAGCTATGATGGTACAGCACTCTACCAAGGGTGATGGCGATATAGTGAGACTCTGTCTCTAAAAAAAAAAAAGGTTTTTAATTCTGAAAGACTATCCTGGATGCAGTGGCTCACGCCTGTAATCCTAGCACTCTAGAAGGCCAAGGCGAGTGGATTGCCTAAGCTCACAGGTTCCAGAACAGCCAGCAAGAACAAGACCCCAACTCTAAAAATAGCTGAGTGTTGTGGCAGGCGCCCGAGGTTGCTGTGAGCTATGACTCCATGGCACTCTACCAAGGGTGAGAAAGTGAGACTCTGTCTCAAAAAAAAAAAAAAAAATTCTGAGTGACTAATATTCACATGGTATAAAATTCAAATTACAAAACAACATACAATGGCTTGGCGCCTGTGGCTCAAGCGGGTAAGGCGCCAGCCACGTACACCTGAGCTGGCGGGTTCTAATCCAGCCCAAGTCCGCCAAATAACAATGAAAGCAGCAACCAAAAAATGGCCAGCATTGTGGTGGGCACCTGTAATCCCAGCTACTTGGGAGGCGGAGGCAGGAGACTCATTTAAGCCCAGGAATTGGAGGTTGCTGTGAGCTGAGATGCCACAGCAGTCTATCCAGGGTGACAGCTTGAGGCTCAAATAAATAAATAAAAACAACATACATATAAAATATGTTTGTTTGTTTTTGAGACAGAGTCTCACTGTGTTAACACTGGTAGAGTGCCTTGGAGTCACAGCCCACAGCAGCCTCAAACCCTTGGGCTTAAGTGATTCACTTGTCTCAGACTCCCAAGTAGCTGGGACTATAGGTGCCCACCACGCCTGGCTAAATAGAGACAAGGTCTTGCTATTGCTCAGGCTGGTCTGGAACCTGTGAGCGCAGGCAATCCACCTGCCTCGGGCTCCCAGAGTGCTGAGATTACAGATGTGAGGCACTGTGTCCGGTGTCTCACCTGCTGTCTTCTCAAGCCTTGGTTATTTCCATCTACATGGGAGCCTTCCTTTCTTATATGTTTACAAATAACTCATAAGTAGACAAATGTATCCAATTATTAAAAACGATGTTTTTCTTCCACACAAAGGGTTTATACTGTAGACAGTGTTCTGTATCTTGCTGTTTTCTTTTTTTCTTTTAAAGCTAGTCAAATTTAGCAGTGGGGGAGGTTGAATACATCTTGCTTTTTTTCACTTAACTGTATCTTGGAGATCCCTCTACATCAGTACATATCTGATCTGTTTGAGCAGTCCGTGGTATCTCATTATTTAGATATGCCATCATTTTATCAGGCCACCTTTAACAGCCCTTTGCTATTGTGGCACAATAAACGTGCGAATGCTGCTTCCCGGTGCCCTTGTGCAAATATAACTGGGATAATTTCCTGAAGAGAACTTGCTAGGTTAAAGGGTATGTGTGCTTGTCATTTTGATAAATATTGCCAAACAGCTCTCCAGTCCTGCCAGCAATACATGACACACAGCTGTGCCAACACCATCTGTTAGCAAATGTTTTCTCTTTGCCAATCTGACAAATAAAAAATGGTGTCTTGCTAAATGTAGTCGCCTGGATTGGATCCTGGGACAGATAAAAGATATTTAAGGAAAAACAGGCAAAATCTGAATGAAGTCTCAAATTCAGTTAATAGTAATGTGCCAATGTTGGTTTCTTGGTTTTGACACATGCTGTGCCTAGGTGAGACGTTAACATCAGGAAACAAAGCTACATAGAACTATACTATTTTGCAATGTTTCTGTACATCTAAAATTATCCCCAAAACTTTAGTTTAAAAATGGTATCTTGTTACATGTAAAATTTGCATTTCTCTTATTATGAGTGAAATGGAGCATCTTGACTATGATGCTCTTTTTAAAGGCAGCCTTAGTAATATGTATTCATTAAGGAAAAAAGTCAATTTATTCACTGTTAAAAATTCATTAACAGTGCTTTTTAAACTCCTAACATCTAATACTGTGTTCTTTATGCTCTTATATTAATATGCAACTTCAGTATTCTTTTTGAGTCAGATCTCATTCTGCTGCCAGGTTAAAGTGCACAGCTCGGCTCAGTGCCTGTGGCTCAATGGGCTAAGGTGCCAGCCACGTACACCTGAGCTGGTGGGTTCGAATCCAGCCTCCAGCCCGGACCCACCAAACAACAATGACGGCGGCAACCAAAAAATGGCCGGGCGTTGTGGCGGGCGCCTGTAGTCCCAGCTACTTGGGGGGCAGAGGCAGGAGACTAGCTTAAGCCCAGGAATTGGAGGTTACTGTGAGCTGTGGTGCCACGGCACTCTATCCAGGGTGACAGCTTGAGGCTCTGTCTCAAAAAAATAAAAAATAACGTGCACAGCTCACTGCAGCCTTAAGACTCCTGGGTTCAAGTGATCCTCCTGCTCAGTCTCCAGAGTAGCTGGGACTATAGGCACCTACCACACCCAATTAATTTTTCTATTTTTACTAGAGACAGGATCTCACACTTGCTCAGGCTGGTCTAGAACTCCTAACCTCAAGAGATCCTCCCACTTTACCTCCCCAAGTGTTATGATTATAGGCAAGAGCCACCATACCACACCCAGCCAACTTCAATGTTTTTTCCTCTGGTTGTGCAATTTCACTCTACAGGATCTTATATTTCAACCATAGAAGTCATGCACACATACCACATGAAACTATATAGAGATGTATAAAGAAAAGTTAAACACCCCCCCACACACACACCTGGCCGGCATGGTGGCTCATACCTATAATACCGGCACCCTGGGAGACTAGGGTGGGTGGATTGCTTGAACTTAGGAGTTCAAGACCAACCTGAGCTAGAGCAAGACCCATCTCTGAAAAATAGCCAGGTGTTGTGGGAGACACCTGGGAGGTTGAGGTAAGAGGATGACTTGAACCTAAGAATTTGAGGTTGCTTACGCCTGTAATCCCAGCACTCTGGGAGGCTGAGGCAGGTTGATTGCCTGAGTTCATGAGTTCAAGACTAGCCTGAGCAAGAGCGAGACCCTGTTTCTACAAAAAGTATAAAAATAATTAGCTGGGTATGATGGCAGGCACCTGCAGGCCCTCTACTCATGAGGCTGAAATGGGAGAATTGCTTGAGTCCAAGAGCTTGAGGTTGCTGTAGGCTGGGGGACAGAGTGAGACTCTGTATCAAAATAAGACAAAAGAAACAAAAGGAATGGAGTCCCATCCATGCTGCATTATGAAAGAGCCTCACGATTGTTATCCCAAGAGAAAGGAGTGAGACACTAAAGGGAAGATATTCTGTGATTTCATTTACAAGGAATGCCCAGAACAGGCGCATCCATAGGAGCAGAGCTGGAGGATATGTCGGGGGATGTGGGCAGTGACTGCTGTTGGGAGTGAGGGTTCTCTTTGGGTGATGAAGATTTTCTGGAACAAGGAGTGATAGTTGCACCACACTGTGGGTGCAATAGATGCCACTAAGTTGTGCTCTTTGAAATGGTTAACATTTTGGGGGTAGGGGAATAGAATCTCACTCTGTCACCCTGGTTAGAGTGCTATGGCATCATAGCTCACAGCAACCTCAAACTCTTGGGCTCAAGTGATCCTCTTCCCTCAGCCTCTGGAGTAGCTGGGACTACAGGCACCTGCCACAACACCTAGCTAGTATTTCTATTTTTAGTAGAGATGGGGGTCTCTCTCTCTCTTTTTTTAATAGAGACAGAGCCTCACTTTATCATCCTTGGTGGAGTGCCGTGGCATCACACAGCTCACAGCAACCTCCAACTCCTGGGCTTAGGTGATTCTCTTGCCTCAGCCTCCCAAGTAGCTGGGACTACAGGCACTCGCTACAATGCCTGGCTATTTTTTTGTTGCAGTTTGGCCGGGCTTGTGTTTGAACCCACCACCTTCGGTGTATGGGTCCGGTGCTCTACTCATTGAGCCATAGGCCCTGTGGGGCTCTTACTCTTGTTCACACTAGTCTCAAACTCCTAAGCTCAGGTGATCCACCTGCCCCCACCTCCCAGAATGCTAGGATCACAGGTGTAAGCCACTGAGCCAGCCCTTTGAAAAGGTTAATTTTATGTAAACATCAATTTAAAGGAAAAGTGACCAGGAAAGCAAAATCTGCCGAGGCCAAGGAAACCACCCAGGCTCACCTGGGCATTGCTGAAACCGAAGTTCTGCCCCTGGCTGGTCTCTCTGCTAGCTCCCACCGCAGAGGCCCTGGAGAGTCTAGGGTGTTGCCTCTTCCACTCATCCTCTTAGCAGACGCGCTGGTGCCCACCTTTTGAACCCATCCACACAGCAGAGTTGGGGGCCGCAGCGCACCTCTGGCTTGCGCTTCTACTGGCACCACCACTTCCATCTGTGGCTGCAGCTTTGGGGCCTGGGGCACACCTGTGCAGCTCAGGGGTGCTAGAGCCCTGGCTGGGGCACTGTCCCCTCTTCCCTAACAACTGTCCCCCCTCCCATGAAGCTTCTCGCCTTTAAAATAAGACTTAAATCATCAAAGATGCAGGGCACAGTGCAGGGTCTCTGGAAGGTGGGGCTGGTGATGGCAGGGCTGGTCCCACAGTGGTGAGAGGAGCAGAGGGTGCCAGTTGAGGAGGGAGCAAGGGAGGGGCTTGGGGTGGGAGGATGAGTGAAGGGGCTCCAGGGCAGCCAGTCAAGCAGCCTCTGCAAATTTTCCAGGTCTGTTCTGGGCATTCTCAGCGGTTCCTGGAGCCCCTCTCCTAGGGGAGCCCTTGACTGGTTTCCCACTCACGATGGGCCACTGAGACATTGGCGGGTGCCTGGGGGAGAGACAGAACTGAGGCTTCTCTCTGAGACCCTTCTGCTACAGGGATGAAGATGAATTTAGGAGGAGTGTGACCTGGTACATCTAACCTTTTTCTGATTGAAAACCAAAATGCAGTTTCCTCCTTGTATCTGCTCAGCAGCTGCTCTGCACTGGGCCTGTGGGACAGATGAACAGACTACAGGTGCCTCATGAGCAGGACGTGGGGGCACCCCCGTGTGTCCTCTCCCTGTGGGAAGCTGAGAGTCCTGTTTCTAGGGCTGTGAGTGTTACTACTTGTCAACTGCATGCTTCTTTGAGGGCACCAACCGGCAGGCTTAGGAGCCTGTGCAGCGCCCCCACCCCCTGCCCTCAGTCCATGGAAGCTTGTGTGACCTCAGTAGGACATCTGCCTGACAGGGCCATTTCTGAAAGGTGGCCTGCCCCTGTGAAACACATTGCCACAGGAAGGTGTGACGGTGATCAGCAATGTGGATCTTCTGGCCCAAGGCTGGCCCGGGCCTCTCTGATCTTGGTCTGACAGTCCTGGACTCCAGTGTAGTGATGTCCTCAGCTTGCAGGGGCCCTGAGACACCTCCTCCTGCTCCTGCATGTCTTTGTTCAGAAAGGAAGTGGGGGACCTGGATCTCCCCTGCTGTTCTTGCCAGATCCTTAGTCCATTCTTTTTTTTTCTGAGACAGAGTCTCACTCTGTGGCACCGAGTTAAGTGTCTATGGTGTCATAGTTCACAGCAACCTCAAACTCCTGGGCTTAAGCAAACTTCCTGCCTCAGCTTCCCAAGTAGCTGAGACTAGCCTGCCACAACACCTGGCTGGTTTTTCTATTTTTAGTTTTTGCATTTTTCGTGTGGGGTCTCACTCTTGCTCAGGCTGGTCTTGAACTACTGAACTCAAGGGATCTTTCCACCTTGGCCTCCCAGAATGCCCTTAAACTTGTTCTTAAGTGGGTTCATTCTTTGAACGCTGAGCTACTGTTTACTTGAAAGGTTAATTCTGAGTGGAATTCTATATCACTGCAGGGAGCTGTGAAAGTAAATTCAATGAAAACCAAAAAAGGGCATTAAATTCTGGTTAGATGTGTTTGCTCCCCTAACCCTCAGGGCCTGGGCCCTGTGTTGCAGCAGTAATGGACATGAGGACCTGGGCTGAGCTGGCTTCATCTACCCAGATGATCAGGAAGATCCCTTGCAGGAGAGGCTCCTTCACCAGGTGAGGGCTGCCGTTGAATGACAAAAAAGGGTCCTGCCAGCTGCTCACTGTCTGGATATAGCCACCTTCATGAGCAAGGGGCACCCCCTAAATCCCAGTGGGTGCTCACTTCTTCTCTATCCCCATCTGGGGCTCTAAATACTGGTTTCGTGTTCGTATGACTGGAGCCTGCTCATGCTGGCCCAGGACCCTTAGAGAGCGCCAGGGAAGCCCTGGGTCACCCAGGGAAATGTCCAGGAAATGTCCAGGCCCTGAGGCAGGAGGCTTTGGTTTCAGTCCTGGCTTTGGAACCAAGTTAGGAGACTTTATTACTCATATATTCATATATTTAACAATTTTGTTTAGAGACAAGGCCTCTCTTTGTCACCCAGGCTAGAGTGCAGTGGCATCATTATAGCTCACTGCAGCCTCCGACCCCTGGAAGTTGGGACTATAGGTGTGCACCACCTTCCCTGCCTAATTTTTTGTAGAGACAGGGTCTTTCTCTATTGTCTAGGCCGGTCTCAAACTTCTGGCTTCAAGTGCTTCTCCCATCCCAGGCTCCCAAAGTTCTAGGATCATACCTGGCTTAACAAATACTGAGCATATGGGTTTTAGTAATGAAGAAAGTGGGTGTTGCCCTGCCCTGGTGAAGCTTTCATCATAGTGACAGGTGATAATTAACAAGCAAGGAAACAAGAAGATTCTAAGTAGTGGTAGGGGATCAGAATAAGATTGGCAACATTAGATGGGGAGTTCAGGGAAGGCAGCATCTGAAATATGGATGTGACACCTGGAGGTGCAGCAGCCATTTGTGACTATGAAGCAGCAAGCATGAGGGGAGAGACATCATAGTAAGAATGATGCAGAGGGAAGATGAAAAGAGCCTGGGCCTTTGGTGACATCATTGCACCACTGCACACACCCTGGATCTTCATCCTCCTCCAGACTTCATAATATGTGAAATAAGTGAGTTGGATTTTTCTAGCAGCAGAACCCATGTCTAACTAATACAGACCTAAATGCCAAGATCCAACTACAAGAATATGTAGAAGAACATTTCAGGCAGAGGGAACACATGTGCAAAGACCCAGAGGCAGGAATAAGCTTGAATGATTTGAAGAACAAAATGCAATGAAGTGTGATGAATAGGAGGGTCATGGGTGGCCAGGGGATGCTCTAGGTCCCTTGGTTTTATCCTTTGCACATTAGGAGGACTTTGATATTTCTGAGTGGGACAGAGACAATCTCATTCAGGTTTTAGAAAGATCTTTCTGGATGCTGTGTGGAGCACAGCCCAGAAGGGTGGGAGAGCAGGCAGGGGGACCAGAAAGTCAGGCAAAGGGTGGCAGACTCTGGCCTGCGTTGGCCATAGTGGAGGGCTTCTGGGGGGCACAGTACACACACCTCACATGCCCTCCTCTACCCAGATGGATCCAGCTCCAATCCTGCAGCTTGTCAGCAGTGGGACTCTGCAACAAATCCCTTAAACATCTCAAATCCTCTTCTTACTGGCCCAATTGTGGTTCACGATGTGAGCATCTCCTGTACCACCCAAACTGCCTTCTTATACTCTGCCTTCATTCTTCTAATGCTCCCCCCAGACCCTAGTCACAGTAATTCTTTTAAAACAGCTGATATAAGCATGTCCCTTCCCTGCATAAAATCCTTTAGTGGGTCCTCAGCTGCAGGCCTGGCTGAGGTCTGTGTGCTTGCCAGGGAATTGTTAGCTACTAAGACAAACAGGCTGAAAATTGCTCCTAGCTCAGACTATGAAACATTTAGTAAAGGTTTGGTTTTCCCCCACCAGAAGTCTGAAGCAGGTGTTTCTTGCCAGTGAAGGGCTTTCTTCCACACTGGGACTCTGGGCCCAGGCTCCAGCTGTCTTGTGCTTCCCTCATTCCCCTTTTGCCTCCAGCTTGTAGAGGGGAAGGAGAGGTCAGGGCAGGAGCCCAGGCCTTCTGCCTGTAGGGAAGGCTAGGGGACAGCCTATGGCTGGGGAGGAGAGTAGCAGAATGGCCCTTTCTTCTTCTCACACCTACTCTCCTGCTGAAGGATGACCTGAACCCCATCCTTCTCCACCCTAGGCCCTGTACCTCCTGGAGACATGCTGGCTCTCCACCTGCCTCACCCTGTGACCTCTAAGAGAGATCCAGGTGCTGCCCCTGGGCCCACAGTTAGGGTGGAACAGAGCCAGGCTGACTGCAGCTAGAGCTTTCATTAGGGAAGGGGAGAGCGTGGTGAGGTGGGGACATAGCAGCCCTGGCCCATTCATGGTACAATTCAGAGCGGCGCTGGGAAGCCCCCTGCCCTGCCTGTCTAGGGGCTTCCCAACTCTGCTCTCCTGGGAGGTCACATCTGAGGTGGGGACTGCACAGCAATCCCAGGGTCGTGGCTTCCTTGGCAGGACAATTCCCTCCAAATTCTAGGGAGTTTTCCTTTCAGTAAGTTCCATGTGACCACACCCAAGGTACTTTTCTCCCACAGTTTTCCAGCAGCTTTATTTCTTTGCTTCCTCCTCCCCATGTCTGTCTCTGTGTCTGTTTCTGTCTCTCTTAGTTTACGAAAGCTCACAGTAAGAACATCTCGATAGTTAGTGGAGCAAGTCCCCTGCTTCGTTTGTACTCTACTACAGGACTAAGGCTGTTGCCTGTAGAACTGAGAAGGTTTAAATGGGCTTCTTAATGGGCTACTTCAGGGTTCTTTCCTGCTCTTTGGGGTCCATTCGCAGTTCACCTTTTCAACACTGTGAGGCTTCAAACTCTTCCCCATTGCCTTGTCCCTTTTGCATAGCTTGTATCACCCTCGTGTGCACCCTTCTTACATCTTGTTAGAAGCTGGAGGGACAACCAGCATACATTAATATCCACCACTTTCCTTAGAAGCTTCAGCCTCCTCCCCCTGCTCTGCCCTCTGAGCTATTGTAGGCTATGGTTTAACAAACACTTTGGCCTTGCATAACATGAGTCCCCACTTTCCATCCTGCAGCATCCACCTCCGAGTCTTCTGCAGCCTGGACGCCAAGCCAGCCTGAGCTGTGGCAGCACAGCACTTCGATGTTTTAGGACACTATCCACTGTAACAAGGAGACAAAAGGTGAGAGAGGCTGTGACATCACAGAGACGTGTTTTCCACTCACATCACAGGTCAGAGTGAGAGCGCATGGTTGGCAAGTGGTTGTCCTGTGTGTAGTGATTCAGGAACCCATGTTCTTTGCAGCCAGTAGAGTCACCCTCCCTAAGACCCTGTCAACAGTAGCACTAAGTGGTGGAACAGGAAGGAGACAGCCTGGAGGGAGCCCTCGTCACATGGGACCTCAGGTTCCACCTGCTGCCAGGGTGGCCAGAGGGTGTGGCACAGGGTGGCTGCCCTGTGCCCATGAGTGGAAACCAATTGACTGCATGTGGCTCGCCATCTTCTTTTCCTCCCACCTGTCTAGTCTCATCTCCTTCCAGCCTCCCTTCCAGCCTCACTCAGTTCCTCAAGGACCCACAACCACCTCACCTCACTTCCATTCACCCACCTATCCATCCATCCATTGCCCACCCATTCATCCATCCATCCATTCACTCACCCGTCTGTCCATCCAACAAAGATTCTGAGCACTAAACAAGTGCCAGGCAGTGATCTAGAGGCTGGAGTACTTTAGTCAACAAAACAGAAAACAAACTCCCACGGTGTGGAGCTTGTATTCCAGCAGGAGAGATAATGCATAATAAACAAGATAAAGTAAATGCTTACCTGATTATGCAAGAAGAGATAGATAGTTGGAAAAAATTGAGCACAATAAGGGGATGGGAAGTGGAAAGACCGCAATTTAACTGTGGAAGGAGAACAGGTAGGGAAGGCAAGAATTGAGCCCAGACTTGAAGTTGGTGAGGAAGGGACCCATGAGCATATTTGAGGAAGAGGACTTCGGGCAGAGGGCCCGAGGCAAGCGGGCTGTGCAGCTTTGAGGGAGAGCAGGGAGGCTGTGTGGTTGGGGTGAGAAGGGGAAGAGCCCAGGAGGCGAGGTCAGAGACTAGGGGGCTGGATCACACAGGGCCTGCAGGCTGCTTCCTGCTCCAACTCAAATGTTCCATTGCGAAGTTTTCTCCTGAATTGGGACAACCTTCAGGAATAAACCTCTCAAGGGGCTCCTCTTGACTTCATAGGTTCCACCTTCTCCCTAAAAAAATTACTGAATCTCCCCAGCCAGATCTCCTATACAAGTCCACATTTAATGGCTGTGTCTCTCTTGAGCCTTAGAAAAACTCCCCAAACAAGGAAGTTTCACTTTTGTTGCTCCAGTCCAGGGTAACATGCTCAGTCTGCCTGGCTGCAGGCCTACCATTCTCTCATGCTCTTCTGCGTCCTCAGGTCCCGGGGTCAGCATTCCCTCACAGCCGCCCCTAGCAGGTGTGGTGCCCCTTGGCTTGTTGGCTGCGGGATCTCTTCCTTCCTCCACCTTGCAGTCTACAGACAGCACTGCCAGAGGCCCTGCCAGCAGCTTCCAGTTTGTCTCTGCCAGTAGGAAGCACAGGAGATAGGAAGGTAGGAAGGAAGGAGCGCTTCAGGGGTGTTTTTAGTGGTGGCAACAGCAGGCACACACTCTTGGGTCTTGTCCAGGCAGTGGTGCCTCACCAGGGGCACCCTCAGCAGTCCAGGAACCCTGAGACACGTGTGGGCGACCCAGCTGGCTCCTGCAGCCTCTGCGCCAGAGCAACTTCTTATACTTGCTGATATGTGGGTGCCTGCCCCTTCCTGCTCCTCTCGTCCTTCCAGTGAAGGTCATCACCCCCCCCCCCGGTGGGAAGCCCCCCCATTTGAAGCACACGAGCAGTTTCCATTTCCCTGACTGTCCACGAGCTTTGTTCTTGAAAGCAGGGATGACCTCCCAGGAAATAGTCCCTCAAAGCCAGAAACTCGGGGCAGGTTATCTGCCCCGTTGCCTCATACCAAGTAATGACCTGATTGTGGGGGGAGTTCACTGTGCTCAGTGGCAAAACTAGTCCTTGCTGTATCATCTACTTTAAGTGGTTGGGGTGATGAGTCTATCATTTGAAGGCAAAGCTTGAGAGACCAAATGGCTCTGGCTCTTTGGTCATATCCCAGGGATGACACCTAGAAAGACTAGAGTGGGCTGGTGGCTTCTGACCACACTGGAGTATCAGCAGAAATTGATAAACTCAGGTCAAGGCATGGATAGAAAAATGGAGAGCGTTTTTATTACCAGAAATGAATCTCTTTAATATCTTTCAGACATTACTCTTACAACTGAAAGCACACCCTAACGTGGCCCTGCAGCTGCAGTCAGCACGCAGGTTGAGTTCAGTCTCCCAGACCTCCTCTGTGAAATTCAGGGCAGCAATCAAGGAGTGGGACCCTGAGAATAGCATAGGGATGTTCAGGTGGACTTGAACAAATCTCAGAACACTAAAGTGAGGAAGAACAGTTGAGTATGTGGTCAGGGACCACACTAACATTTCTGCTTCAACCTCAGACTCACCTGCAATCCAGCCTTCCCCACCTAGCCTGTGCTCTTGCTCAGCTGAGCACCTTCTGGCTGAAGGAAGAACTCCATCTCAGCATTCCAAACAAGCAAGGAAATGACTGGGAGTCTCATCTGTTTATTGCTTTCTGAGGCCATCTGCCACTGAAGACCTCATGGCACAGGGCAGCACAGACAGGGTTTGAGTCCTGGTCCCCTCTAGCTGTATGGCTGCAGGCTTGTGACTGTCCCACACCGGGCCTCAGTCCCGCTCTCATCTGTCAAACAGATGAGACTAAGACTTCTGTCTCATGGCAGTGCTGACAGTTGAGTGGGGCAGGTGTGCAACAGGGCTGGTAGTTGCTGTGTGGAGCCCCAAGTGGGAGCTGGGAAAGAAAGTGCCCCTTTGGGAATCCATTCCTTGCTGGATAGCCAGCATGAGATGGGATGAGGCTGACCCGGTATTCTGGGAACAGCAGCCTCTGCTTCCCCTGATGGATTCATGTGAGCGTGAGGCTGGCCCTACCTCTGGGCACACCAGAGCTCACAGCCAAGAGTGGCGCTGGTGTGTCGTCACAGGTTGTTCCCAAGAAGCCCACAAAGCTGCTCCGGTGAGGGAGGCCCCAGAGCCCTGGCTGTAGGAGGTGGCAGGAAGGGAAAGCCATGGATGGCAGTCACCCTGGGACTAGGACCCGACACCATCACTGCCCTGTGAGAAGACCTGTCAAACCTGGATAATGCTCAGATCCTCAACGTCCTCAAAGAAAAGCGAGGCTGTGCCCAACACGCAGGAAAAGGGGGGACACCAGGGAGGTAGCCTGGCGACCACTCCAGGCCTGACTTCTCTCTCCCTCCTCAGGGAGGCCCAGGGACTCAGGGGCTCTCCAGCCTCCTTACCAATTAAAAACAGAGCCAAAGATGAGATTGCAGGGGAACGAAGCCAGTCAGCCACATGGCATGTCCCTTCCCCAGGCCCCATGTGTATTGGAAAGCACAATGTGCAGTCTGTTCACAAGTTTGAAAGTGACAAAGAGCTAAGTCTAGAGACCAGCCTTGACCCAGACACCACCTGTAACCGGTCCTGAGTAGGAAAGGCACATGAGTTACCACCTATTTTGGCCAGGAAAGAAAGAGAAGCCCACGGGGCGAGACTGGCAGGCCTGCAGGGGAGCAGGGACCCAAGGGTTCATCTGCTGTGCCCTGCACAGGTCTTGCCGAGACTTATTAATTGGCCACAAGTGACCAGAGTGTCCCAGGATAGCACAGAGGCAAGGCAGGGTCACCAGGCACATGGGGTGGCAGCAGAGGATGGCCGAGGGGTGGGCTAGGGGCTTTAGGAGTGTCTGTGGTGGGCCCAGAGCCCCTGGCCTGGGGTATGTGATTATTGCTGTAGGCATGAGGCTCTCGGGGGACCACGGCCAGGCCCCACCTAGCCTGGCGGCCCCTAGAGTGAGGTGAATGGTACTTTAAGGCAGCCTGAGGAGAGAGGCCCAGGTTACACCTGCAGGGCTCAGGCCCTGTGCAGACCTGGGTTGTAGACTCCATACCCCATTTGTGCTGGTTCAAGTACTGAGTAATCTATGGCCTGGCTGGTGAGCAAGTCATCTGTGAGGGCTTAGCACCAGGGTTCTGAGGTTGAGACAAGAGCACAGTAGGGACAGGCCCTCTCCCTCCTGGTGCCACCTGGCCCTCTCTGCTCCTTAGGGCCCCTGCTATATCTCTGGGGCCTCCTAAGGGAGTCCCCAGTACCACCACTGCAGGGGCCTTCCTATGGGGGGACTGGGAAGGCGGTGGGCCACAGCCCAACTCACTGAACTACTAGGAATCATGATGGAGTCTATGATTGAACTTGGGGAGGGATGTACAGATAGGGAGGGGGTGACCCCTTGGGAGAAAGGGAGGAGAGCCCTGCCCCATTTGTACACTCTTGGCCTACAACCTGCTCTTTCACCAGGAATGGGGTCAGGGGACAGGGGTAGCCTGAGTCTACTTCCTACCAGCTGTGTCTTCCTAGACACCTAGGACTTCTCTGGCAGACAGAGCTGAGGAGGGTGGTCTCAGCTCCTAGGAATTCCCAGAGGCCAGAGCAGAAGCATCTCACATGAGGTGAGGGCTGGGATCGCAGAGGGTGCTTGGGATATCGCCACTGGTGGTCCATGCCAGAAACATGGTGGTGGGGGCTCTGGGGCCCCCAGAGGCATGCTGTCAGGCCTCACACATGCTGATGTCAATGGTCCTGGCGGGGGGGTGGGGGGGACGGAGAGGGAAGGCCTGGGTGTACTACAACTGGGATAAGCCCCTGGGCTTATATGGCTGAAGGAGAGAAAGGGGGTGCCAGTGCCAAGAGAGAAGGCAGCATAGAGGTGAGTGGAAAATGCAACCATAGGCCATGCCAGCAGTTGCCACAGGGAATCAGATAGAGGAGTCATCGTGGCAACCAGTGTCCTAGCACCCACCCCTCCCTTGGCCCCAGCACCAGAGGAAGACATGGGGGGTCCTGGTCAGTCCTTCCTTACCTCCCAAAGCCCAGTCCCAGGCCCTGCCCAAGAGGCCTGGAGGGGATACACCATCCCCAAGGGATTCGATGTTAATGTCTCAGTCTCAAAGGACACCTAACTCCTGGTCATCCTCCAGCACCACAAATGAACAGGGACAAATCTGATCCTTTGGGCAATGGAGCAAAAGAAGTTGGGACCCTAAGCCCAAACCAACCCCTGGGAAAGCTGCAGAGCCTTGGACAGGATGGTCCCAGAGAAGCAAAATGTCCTGGAATGGTGCCCAGGCTATGTCTAGGAAGGCTGGTCTGGGGAGGAGCGCTGGTACCTGATGGGCAGCAGAGCCTGCCTAACTATGGCCAGCCACCAAACAGGCCACTCTGGTATCTAGTGGCTGAAAACAAAACCCCTCTGAGTGAAAATGTTTCTTCCTCTTGGGTGGTGAGGGTATTTTTTTGGACAGTCCACCTCCCTCCCAGCCCAGCTCTAAGACCTCCAGTCATCCTGCAGTTCCCAGGGTAGCCACAGAGCTGCACCTGGCGGATGGGTGCAGGCAGGGCAGCCCACCAGGGATGGTGTTGGTGTCCTATAGAACAACGCAGGAGAGGCCAACAGAAGATTAGAATACCAAGTAGAGAACACCTACCACGCACCCCCACCAGCCTGGCCACATGCCACATCCTATATCCATGTGTTCACATGTTCACGTGTGTTCATGTGTGTTTGCATGTGTATGTGCACAGCTGAGCCTGTACTACGCTCACCACTCTCCCTGGCTCTCCCATCAGGGAGGGTTGCCCTTTTCTGTGGCTCCCACTAGGCCCAGAAGTCTGATTCAGAGAGTGGGAGCACATGTGGCAGGTGCAGCCTGGCACTGTCATGTTCAGATGTTGGCACACGAGGTTTCTTATTGCTCCTCTTGGCTCCAGGGAACATTCTTCTTATTTGCAAAAAGGACACAGCAGGCCCAGGAGAGGTGGTGGTTGGGGTCTCAAATCAGCCATCCTGCTGAGCAGGGAACGGCAGGCAGGACCCAGACTGACACAGGCCCCCATGCTGCCTCTGCGACGCCCTTGCAGAGTAGGAGCTGCTGAGACTGCCTGGCCTCCCCTGCACCTCGATCAACAGGTTTCTGCCCATCCTCGGCCAGCTGCCTGCAGGGACCTGGAT
Organism: Arctocebus calabarensis; assembly: GCA_963573935.1. NCBI lineage: Eukaryota > Metazoa > Chordata > Mammalia > Primates > Lorisidae > Arctocebus > Arctocebus calabarensis. The sequence goes on along the minus strand of CAUYON010053779.1, from coordinate 16,595 downwards.
GTGAGGCCACATGAGGGTCCTTACAAAAATAACTCTGCATCTGTTCCCAGAGGGACCAGGTTCCTGAGAGCACGTGGGACTGGGCAAAGGTTGAGTGGGAAGGTCCGGAGGGAGTACTCCCGCCTATGACCAAGGTCATGGCTGCAGTCTCTCCAGGTACTGAGGCAGGGGGTTCTCTTTGACGTACTTCTGGATGTACCAGCATGTGAGATGGGCCTTCAGGTCCTCCTCCACCACAAAGTCCAGGGCAGCCTGGGAGCCAGGGCAGAGAGGACAGTGGTCATCAGGGCCTATGGCCACCCAGCCCAAGAAGGTGGCCCCACTGCTTCCTGTGCAATCTCCAAGGCCTCCCATTGCCCTTCCGCCAAGGACAGGTCAGTAATTCCCTGGGTTTCCCCCTCAGAACCAGGGTAACCCTCACAGGAAACACCACTTGCCCCAGGCAATGGCAAGGGTGGAAGGAAGTGGGCTCTCAGCCTGAGGGAAGTGGGGGGGCAGCAGGGGCCCAGCTAAGCCCAGGAACAGTGCCTGGGGAACGCTCAGGGCCCTTCTTTGCTCCAGCTGTGATCCTCTCCCATTAAGCCCAAACCTGTTGCCCAGGAAGCTTAAGATGCTCTGGGGATGAAGAGGCTGAGGGCTAGGAATGGGGTGTGGGGCAATACATTTGAACACCCATCCATTTATTCTGTTTACCAAGTACCTATTACACACCAGACCCTGGGTCCTGGGACAGAACCAGGCTCACTGCGGAGCTCCTGCCACACAGCAGGTATGCGGGAGGCTTAGCCCTGCCAGGGCCCTGCAGAAGAGAGAGGCCACCACCACCCCCAACAGCCGGGCCAAGAGGCAGGCCAGAGTCAGTGGCTAGGGCTGCTGTCTCTTCTGGCTGGGAGGCGTTGGTCCCCACGTTCTCAGACACGCCACCTACCTTGGCGAGGTGCTTGGCGATGCCGCGCCCACGGTAGGCATCAGGGACCTCGGTGTGCTGCAGATCCACCACCCGCTTGCCCACATACTCATAGAGCAGCACGGCCCGGTCGTGACATCCTGGGGGAGTGTGAAGACAAATGAGTCCAAGAGGGTTCCAGGGCCTGGGGGGCTCAGCCAGCCCTGGTACAGAGTCACCCAGGGGCCCAGTGGACTGCGGCATGGCGTCTGCGGAGGAGGGACAGGCATGCAGCCATTTGACTACTGGAGTGGAATCCTGAGTAACCATTGTGCCTCAGTTCCTCATCTAGAAAGTGGGGTTATAATAAATTGTTCCTCATAGGGCTGTGTGGAGGCTTAAATGAGGTGACCTCTGCGAGATGCTGAGAGCCGTGCCTGGCACACAGGCCCCACCTGAGCCTTTGCCACAGCATCAGCCTCAGCGTTCCAGGCCCCTTTCCCGTAGTCCTGCTCTCTGCGCCCCACCTGAGCCCATCTCAGGGTTTGGGAATGGCAAGACCCAGCACTGGACACAGAGCAGAGCTCAGCAAATCTGCAGCTGAAACAGCACAGAGATGAGAAACATGGTGTTGCGAGGTGTGCGTCAGACTATCTCCTGAACCTGGCACAGTATGGAAGACCAAAGGATGGTGCCGCCACGAAGAGCTGACCACTCGGCACAGGAACCCACCTGGGCCTGCCTGGACTGGGGCTCACCAGAATGCCCCAATCCCCTATCACACAATTACCTAAAGTTCTCCCAACTGCAGTTTCTCAGGCTCCATCTGTCTGTCTGTCTACCCACCTATCCATCCATCCACCCATCAATCCATCCATTGATCTGTCCATCCACTTGCCCACACATTTATTCATTATTGATCCAGTCACCCATCCATCAACTCACCTTCCATCCATTTACGCATCCATCCACTCATCACTCACCTGTCTATTCTTCCACTTATCTACCCATCCACACACTCATCACCCATCTGTCCACTCACCTACCCACCCATCCATCAGCTCTCCCATCCATCTACCCACTCATCATCCAACATCCACTCTCCCTCCCACCACTCCATCCACTCATCCACTTACCCATTCATCCAACCAATCTACTCATTCATCCAACAACAAATGTTTATTGAGTCTCAGACACTATTCTAGGCACTGGGGATATAGCAGTAAACAAGCCAGACAAAAAGAGTCTTTTCTTCATGAAACTGCCCAGAAGGGGAGAGAGACAATAAACGTGCAAAGTAGGTGAAGGGGCAGGTGGCTCACATCTGTGATCCTAGCACTCTGGGAGGCCCAGAGGGTGGATTGCTTGAGCTTAGGAGTTTGTGACCAGCCTGAGCCAAGAGCAAGACCCCTGTCTCTAAAAAAAAAAAAAAATAGCTGGGTGTTGTGGCAGGTGCCTGTAGTCCCAGCTACTTGGGAGGGTGAGGCAGGAGTATCACTTGAGCCCAAGAGTTTGAGGTTGCTCTACCCAGGGTGACAGAGTGAGACACATTGTCTGTCTGTCTCTCTCTCTCTCTCACACACACATACACAAAGAAAAGCAAGTGAATGTATAACGTATAGCAATTCAGGGGATGGAGAAGGGGTATGGGGAATGTGGGTGGGGAACAGAAACAGGGGTTGGGGGCGGAGAGGGAGTCAAACCTGTGATGTCTGGGGAACAGTGTTCTAGACAAAGGGAACAGCCAGCGCAAAGGCTCTGAAGCAGGAGCGGGCCTATATGGGGGTAGCAAGTAAGGTGGTATGGCTGAAGTGGAGTGAGTAAGAGGGAGGGCAGAGATAAAGACAGGGAGGCCATGAGGGCAGGTCTTACAGAGCCTCCCAAACCATTAAGAGCTGGGCATTGTGGGAGGTCCTCAGCAAAGGGATGGGATGTGACTCATAACTGCACAGGGTCCTTCTGGGTGCTCAGGGAACCCACACTGGGCCAGGATCACAGAGCCCAGGGAGTGAGGGCAGGGGCAGTGAGGGTATGAGCACGTGCTGAAACCTTGGATGTGGTCAGTGAGAGAAAGAGGAGTCCAGGAAAACGCCAAGGTTTCTAATTCAGGGAACTGCAAATGGATGAAGGAAAGAAAAAACCTGGGTCTTGGAGGGTAGAGCCATCAGGCTGGGGCAACGAGGGAGAGCCAGGCAGGGGCATGACCTGCAAAGACCCTGAGGTGGGAAGACACGGCTTGCCAGCTATGAAAGAATATGCCAGTACCAAGTAGCTCTCTTTTACTTTTAAAAATACATCGTATTTCATGTTTTAACCTTAAAGGACTCTAGAAATTGCTCCTATTTGTTGTTTGGGCTCCCAGCCTGCTGTGGGTATTGCAAGAGGAAGACTGACAGGCTAAGGGATCAAATGACCTTGGTCACCCAGCAAATCAGACACCGTGTATAATTGTTTCCAGCCCCAGCTAGGAGGCTCTTAAGTCTCCCCAAAGCTCCTAGAGAAAGGCTACAGTTCATCTCCCCATTTCTAAACAAGACACTGAAATCCAAAGACACAAGTCTCATGGTGGGTCCACAGTCAAGTTGCAGGCAGGCCCCCAGACCGAGTCAAGTCTGTTTTCTGCTCTACCTCGGCATGCCCTCTTCTCTCTAGGCCATTCCCTCTGCCTGGAATGCCCTTTTCCCTTTTCTGCCAGGTCCAGCTGAGGGTGGCCCCAGCCCTACCTCCTCCCCAGGTCCCTGGACCCTGGCACTGGTGCTTCCTCCTGTGGGTCCATGGTTCTATGGGCTGTGCTTACTGCCCTGACCAAGGGCCAGCTGTAGCCTCCACTGTCACCTGCCTGGCTGCATAGCAAGGGACTCAGTTCTGGCTCTGCACCTGCTGCAGTTAACTCAGCTCACCCAGAACAGGTGAGCAGAGGTCAGGAGGCTATTTTGGGACTAACTCAGTCACAAAGGAAACTGCCCACCTGCCCTCTCTGGCCATTGAGTTACCTCAAACTCAGTGGGGGCCTACTACATTCAGCAAAGTTCTGGGTGCGGGGGGTGGGTAGCAGGAAGCAAAACTGACAAAGCCCCTTCTCAGGGACAGCCTGTGTTAGTGGGGGAGATGGGCAAGAAATGACATCATTACAACCAACACATGACTCACAGGGGATGTGCTGGCACAAGCTAGGGAGAACCACAGCAGAGAAGGGCCAAGTGGTGGGGTGGGGTGCCATTGTCAAGAGGGTGCACAGGGCCTGAAGAAGGTGAGGGACCCCACAGGAGAGCTGGGGATGAGCAGTCCAGGTGGTGGGAATGGCACGTGCAAAGGCCCCAGGGTAGAATGTTCAAAGAACAGCAAGGAGGACAGAGAAGCCGGGCCAGGAGGAGTCTACTTGGTGGGCCAGGGGGCAGATCATGCAGGGCCTTGAAGGCCATGGAGAAGACCTCACCCTTCACTGAGGCAGTCTGCAGAACTGGGAGGGGTGCAGCATTCAGACCTCAAAGCTTGCCAGTGTTCCCCTCCTACTCTCTCAACCAATGCTCCTGGGGGGCTGCGTGGGCTGCAGGTGGCCCTGACCCTCAGAAATTCTCTGCCTCCCCCCCCCATCAGCACCTGGCCATGAAAGGGCTCAGTTACGACTGTATTCCTGGGAAGTATCTGTCTTACTAGCAACTGCTGTCCCTCTGCCATACATACACTGAGGTCTGAAACAGACTGGGGCCCCTAGTACGGCCTTCCCAGAGCCAGGCCCTGTCCTGAGGCCCTACCACATGCCAATCCTAGTGACAACCGTACTAAACAGGTCTGGTTGTCAGAGCTGCCAAGGTGTAGCTGAGTCACAAGGAGTCACTCAGGCCGAAAGCAGGTAAGGGCATCTATGGGGGAAAGACAGAGTTCAGATGAATGCCCTGCACTGGCCAGAGCATATTGCAGGAGGCTGGTGAGGAACCGGACTCCTGGGTGGCAAGCTTAGGCATCTGGTCTGGTGCTTGAAGGCCATCCAGTCAGAACTGCCCACACCTACCAGCTAGCCTAGGCACAAACAGGTCCCACAGCCTAACCCCTTGCCCCTCCCTAAGCTCACATGCAAGGTCCAGAAAATGGCCATCCTCCCCCAACACCCACCCCCACCCAGGTCCTCAAGGTCCTCAAGTCCTCCCTGTCCATCTTTCCCTCATGCTCTAACCTGACCCTTTGGCAGGCCCACGGGCACAACTCACTGCTCATGTCACCTACCCTGTCTCTATGGGCTGCCTCCATCTACAGCCTCCTGGGGGCCCCCCATTACTCTAGGAGAGCCTACACTCACCTCCCCAGAAGTCCCCTGATGGCTGATGGCAGGGCAGTGCTATCTGCCACACTGTCCCCTCTAGGCACTGCGGCCACCACACCAGTGTCTGGGCAGCGGGGCCCATGATCCCTGGTATCTCAGCTCAGAGACCTGGGCATAGCCTCATGCCCTGGTAGGGTCCTGGCTTCAAGTCTCACCTCTGCCAGGTAATCTCAGGCCAGTCTTGACACCTGTACCTCAGAAACCTCACCTGTCCTGTACATCATTGTCCCTCATACCCTGGGCCCGAGAACCACATCAAGATCATAGACTGTAAGTCGTTTCAAGAAAAGTTAAAGCATCTGGCTCATGCCTGTAATTCTAGCACTCTGGGAGGCCGAAGTGGGTGAATTACCCTGAGCTCAGGAGTTTGAGACCAGCCTGAGCCACAGCGAGACCTCTTCTCTGGGGAAAAAAAAAAAAAAGCCCAGCAGTGTGGTGGGTGCCCGGAGTCCTAGCGACGTGGGGGGCTGACGCAAGAGAATTTCTTAAGCCAAAGAGTTTGAGGTTGCCGTGTGCTGTGATGCTACAGCACTCTACCGAGGGCCACAAAGTGAGACTCTGTCTCAAAAAAAGAACAAAGGGGCTTGACGCCTGTGGCTCAACAGGCTAAGGCGCCAACCACGTACACCTGAGCTGGCGGGTTCGAATCCAGCCCCCAGGCCCGCCAAACAACAAAGATGGCTGCAACCAAAAAATGGCCAGCTGTAGTCCCAGCTACTTGGGATGCGGAGGCAAGAGACTCGCTTGAGCCCAGGAATTGGAGGTTGCTGTGAGCTGTGATGCCACAGCACTCTACCCAGGGCGACAGCTTGAGGCTCTGTCTCAAAAAAAGAACAAAGGAAAATTAAACTATCTTCTGTTAACAGGGGACCCTTCTCTGGGTCACTCCACCCTCCCCAACCTCACACCACAGGCCTTCGAAGTTGTCAAGAGGGTGTCACTAAGAAAAGCAGAAGCCGGCTCGACGCCTGTGGCTCAATAGGCTAAGGCACCAGCCACGTACACCTGAGCTGGCGGGTTTGAATCCAGCCCGGACCCGCCAAACAACAATTATGGCTACAACCAAAAAAAAAAAAAATGGCTGGACGTTGTGGTGGGCACCTGTAGTCCTAGCTACTTGGGAGGCAGAGGAAGGAGACTCGCTTGAGCCCAGGAATTAAAGGTTGCTGTGAGCTGTGATGTTATAGCACTCTATCCAGGGTGATAGCTTGAGGCTCTGTTTCAAAAAAAAAAAAAAGAAAGAAAAGAAAAGAAAGGAGAAAAGCAGGAGCCTGCAGGTGCAGAAGAGGACAGGGAATTTTGCAAGAAAAGTTGCCCTTTACCTTCTCTGCTTTGCCCATACAGACCTAAGACAAGGCCGACTGCACAGATGAAGTGACTGAGGCAGAGATGAAGCCAGAACCCAGGCCTAGGAGGAGCCACAGGAGGGGGAGCAGGGGCAGCAGGGCACCCCCAGAGACCCACCCAGTCTGTCTGCCCTCTCCATAAACAGAGCCTGATTTGGGAGGTGCTGCATGTTGGTAGCTTGAAGGTGAGGGTTAGGCAGAGGGGCTGGACCCTGGAGAAGCTCAACAACATGTCCCTTCCTCTCTACAAGGCCCTGGCCTGGCCTACCCAAACACTTCAGGGCAGGGCTGCTCTGACCCCCAGGAGGCCCAGGATACCCTCTGACCCTTGGGAGGCCCAGGTTACCTCTGGGAGTGCCAGGGAGGCCTCAGTCTCCCTGTCTGCAAAACAGACAGGGAGGCTGGGGAGGATGTACAAAGTTCCAGGGTCCTGGAATCTTTGAAGCAAATGGGACACTTGGCTCTGGCTGCAGGGGTTGGGGGAGGGAAGGCCAAGGAAGGGGCTGGTCAGGGTGCTGGGGTCTCTTGCAGCTTGTTCAGCCTTTAGATGCCCATTGTCAGATGGAGGCTAGAGTGATACTCTGACTTAGCTGCGCACCAGCTGTGTGCCTTGGTTTCCCCATCTATAAAATGGTGACAAACTGTTGTTTTTTTTTGAGACAGAGCTTCAAGCTATCACCCTGGAGAGAGTGCCGTGGAATCACAACTCACAGCAACCTCCAATTCCTGGGCTCAAGCGAGTCTTCTGCTTCTGCCTCCCAAGTAGCTGGGACTATGGGCGCCCGCCACAACGCCTGGCCATTCGTTGGTTGCAGCTGTCATTGTTCTTTGGCGGGCCCGGGCTAGATTCGAGCCCGCCAGCTCAGGTGTACGTGGCTGGCACCTTAGCCTGTTGAGCCACAGGCACTGAGCCAAACTATAGTTTTGGAACCTGGATTTGAGGCCTGACTCGCCTTTTTCACACCCACACCCCATACCAGCAAATGCTGTCCACACTTCCTTCCAGATCTGTCCAGTGTCTGGGCTGGGCATACTGCCTGGGCCACAGCAGTAGCCACCTCTGGCTCTGTCCTGGCCCTCAGAAAAGTCAGAGGGAGCCCTATCCCCAGGACCCAGATTTCACTCAGAGTCAAAGTCAAGCCCAGGCCCTGCGCCCTCTGCTCCCATGAACTCTTGACTTCACCCTTCACACACCAGGTGGGCAGGGCCTGGGCTCCTCTGTCCTCTCTACTGGGTGCAGTCTCCCCTGCTGCAGGTTGTTTTTGCCACCTCTGGGGGAAGGGCCTCCTGGACACCTGATTCTAAACAGCAACCTGGCCTTAAACCCCCCTGCTGCCTCAACTCTCACCAGTATCCTTGTTTTACAGGAAGCTTCACAACCTTCTCTATTTCCTGCCCATCTTCCCTCCAGACAGTTCCACGAGACTGGACCATGGCACTCAAAAGAGTGCTTGGCACACAGGGCAGGCTCAGTAAGTGCCTGGGGAACACACCCTAGCTGTGCTGCTGCAGGCATGAGGCCTTGCTGAGTCCCTTCACTTTCTGTGCCTCAGTCTCCTCACTTGTAAAAGGAGAGAAGTTTCCCACATCTCTGCCTTGAATGGCCAAGTGAGTGACCCCACGTGATACGGCTTCTAGAATACAAGAGCTTAATAAACACAGCTGCTGTCTCAGAAAAGGAGCTTGCAGAGAGACAGCCCAGCTCTGCAATGGGGATGGCCCGGGCACACGCCAGAGGACATGAGCCCTGTCATGTTCCTGCACCAGGAGCTCAGGTTACCGGACCACTTAGCCTCAGTGTTCGGAACCCTCAATGAGCAAAAGGGCACAGCCTCTAGATCAGGAGACACAGACAGGCCACTCCCCTCCCCAGCTTAGGCAGGCCTGGGCCCTGACCCCTAGAGACACTTAGGTTCAGTGCAACTGGTAGGCCAAAGATGGCCCACTCTGTGCTGTGCACCCTTTTCCTTGGGGCCCCCAGATGACCTCTTCTCCCATGGGCCGCCCACCCTTGCTTCTCTGGGCCTGACTTTGTAGGCAGCCACCCAGTAGGTACCAGAAGGCAAGTTCAGAAATGTAGCTGGGCACATTCAGCCCTGACCACTGGCAGCTCTGGAGGGCTGTCCTCTGGCTATACCCAAGCAGAAGGGAAAGAAACCCCCCGCCCCCAAATGTTTCCGTTTTCTTTCTCTCTCTGAGTCAAATGGGCCTCCTAAGTTCCCAAGGGAACCACAGGTCACTCTGGAACCTCAGAAAAGGGGATCTGAAATGTCACAAGGCCTCTCCCCGGAGAGTGGCCGGGGCCCAAGCAGCATGGCCAGCTGGGCCACTGCTGGCACCACAGCAGCTGAAGGACCTGCTTCTATGTGGGAAGAATGTGGTCAGTGTGGCCCAGGCAGGAGTTGTGGTGACACTGGCAGTCACTTCCTGTGGTCTTAGCCTCAGTTTACTCATCTGCATGGACTAGTGTGTCCCAGTGTCACTGGGATGTTCTGGCAGTTGCATCCACAAAGCTGTGTATGTGGAGGGGTCTGGCCCACCTATGTCTCAGAAACATCCAGCTTGGGTCCTGGCTGGCTGTAGCCCAGCTAGGGCTGCAAGAGTGCCATTCCAGTCAGACCAGGCAGGACACTGTCCAGCTCCGCCCCAGCTAACTGCCTGACCCACAGCAGCCTCTCCCTCTCCTGGGCCTCCACCTTCCCTTCTTGAACATGGGCACAATGGTCTCCAAGGGCCATTCTAGCTTGGACATTCCCACAGGGGACCACACTGGGAGGGAGTGGCAGACAGGGGTACCAGATTTCATAATCCTATTTCCTACCCCTCAGACCTCTTAGGGCAGGTGGGCTAATCAAAACTTTTTTACAGGAAAGGAGGACTTGAACTTGCTTTCAAGTTTTGAAAATAAGGATCAGTCCACGTTTATCGGCATTTAGGATGTGCCACAGAAGCTATTTAAAACCCTACATTTATTACAGTCTTTCAACTTCCCAACCAGCCAAGGAGGCGTGCACTTCTGTTATTCCCATCTCAGACATGGAGAGACTGAGACACACAGAGATGGGGCCAACCGGCCAGCTCAGAGCAGCTGGGATATGGTGGTGATACCATCCACAGCCGTCCCCACCCGCCAGCTCCCAACAGGGACAGCCCCCCCTTAGTTGTCCGCCATAGGTCCACGGGGAGGATTCCTCCAACCTTCCCAAAGCAGAAGCAGAAAAGCTAAGGTGCCCATCGGCAGCGAGAAGACATGTTAACACCCAGGTAACGGAGCAGAGTTGCTGCCCACCGATTCTCCAGGTGGGTGCCCAGCACCGGAAAACGCCGAGCGAGCAGGTGCGGATCCCGGAGGCCGAAGCAGGAGACCGCACCGCCCCAGCTTCTGCCTCTGCCTTTCCGCGGAGCTCCAGCCCGCCCTGGCCCTGCTCACCCGGGAAGCCCGCCCCCGCCCGGTCCGGCCGTTCCGGGACTGCTAGCCCCGAGGCCACCCGCGGCGCGCGTTCGCGACACCCTCCTGGCCGGCGGGCGTCCAGCTAGGGGGTGGCTCGCTCGCAAACAAAAGGCGGGGGCGGGCTGACGCCGAGTTACCGTTGAGCCGGACAGTGAACTGGCGGCGCCGGCGATCGTGCTCCACGCGGATGGGGCAGCCCTGCTCCAGCACGCCCAGCGGCACCGCGGCGGCCGAGTGCGCCATCTGCGCGCCGGGCTGCGGCCTCTGAGAACCCGGCGGCGCGGGCTGGGGCCTGGGCGCGCGAGGAGAGAGCGGGCGGCGGTGGGGCGCTGGCGGGTGGGGAGCCCAGGCGGAGAGACCCAAGGCTGCGGTGCTGAAACTGACACTCGGCGGCAGCGGCTGCAGAGACAGCAACAACAAACAAAAGTGTGGGTGGGGGGTGGGGGGGGGGAGAGGCAGGAAATCAGCTGTGCGGTCACGTGCGGCGCGCAGCCAGTGGGCGCTAGGCCTTTTTGTTTTGATACATTCCATTCGGCTCTTAAAGGGGCCACGCGGGCCGTGTTCCACTTGCAGACTCAAACAAAACAAGGCGCGCCTCCTGCGCGTGCGGGGCTGCTTGCCCCTTTTGCGTTTGTGTTCTACTTGCAACTTTGGGGCTCCACGCGGACCCCGAGATGGAACGACTTATATTGAAATCCGCCTAGTCTCCAAGGCAGCCACCATTTTTCCAGCACCGGCAGTGTGCACCGCCTGTGCACAGAGAAGCCCTGGTGCTGAGGAAGCGCTCAGTAAGGCCTTGCTGTGCTTTGGGAAAATTGCCACCACAACCTGAGAATTCGGTAGGCTTGTTTCCATTTACAAGTTGCAAGTAGAGGTCCAGGGCAGTTGAAAGAGGCGGGCGAGGTCATGGGCAGCTGGGTCCCCGAGCGGTTGGTGCTGCCCTCCCGTGCTCACTGTGGTGCTGAGGAGTTACCGGAGACTTGTTTGGCATAGGGGTGAACCGCCACCTTTCCCCAGGGGAGGCAGAAGGGCGGGAATGGTAATCCCGGGATCTACTCCACAGATGGGGAAGCTGAACCCCAGAAAGGGGCCGGGACTTACTGAGAACACAGAAATGTTGAGGTCCAGACATCTTTGAAAGGGGACCTTTCTGGGCCCATCCTCCATACAAATTCTTCCTTCTTGGTCACACCTGAAGCTCCGGCTGCTCACTGAATCACATGATTACACGTTACTTTTAATATTTTGTTAATTATGGTGTAAACCTGATGTTCACACCCACATGACCACCGTGCAAATCTAGATACAGGACTCTTGGGCCCTATTCTAACCCTTTGAGGCAACCACTGCCCATGACTTTCGAGCATATTGACTAACTGGGTTTTTCTAGAATGTCCTATCAATGGAATCATACATTACATACTTTTTAGTGTCATTTCTTTTGCTCCATGCTCTCTGTTGCTTGTATCTTTTTCATAGCTAAATATTTCATTGTGTGCATATATCATAATTTATCCATTCGTCTGTTGATGGGCATTTGGATTGTCTTTGGTTTTGGATTGCTATGACTATACCTGTCTTGGGCATCCTTGGGCTGTGCCAGTCTGTGTTTAGCATTCCTTTGTGCATAGCTATCAGGAATGGATTGCTGGATTTTGAGGTTGGTGTATGTTTGGTTTTGTGAGAAACTGCCAGACCTTTTCCAAAGTAGTTATACCATTTTACACTTCTGCCTACAGTTTTGAGAGTTTAACTCAGTGTTCAGTCTTTTACATTTTAGCTATTAAGTAGCTGTAATTGGTGTTGGTCTGATGACAAGTGACATAGAGCCTCTCTGATATGCCCCCTGGCCACTTGGATATCATTTTTGTCAACACTCTTGCCTGTTTTGGGGTCCATTAATTTTTTCCCTTTTTATTTATTGTAATTCTTTTTGTTTGTTTATGAGTCCTTTGTCAGATATATTTACTGAGAGTATCCTCTCCTACCAGATTATTATTTTTAATCTGAGTGTCTGTATCAAGGAGTTAGTAAACAAAACAAAGCTAGTGAGTGAGTCATTACATAGAAAGAGACAGAAAGGGACTCTGGGATCAAAGGAAACCTTGACCTCAGTTGAGTCAGGGCTTGCTACAGTCCTGAGCAAGCAAGATGTGATGCTGTGTGGATCTCAGGTGACTTTTCTGTCTCCAAAGCACAGAGGCCACTTCCTGGAAATTTTGTCAATAGTCCATGCCATTTCTTACCTCTGGGACTTTGCACATACTATTGCCCGAACATCACCTCCTCCAGGAGGCCCTCATTTCTGCACACACACTTACTATTTAATATCCATCCCCAAGCCAACCTGGGTCCAAGGGAGTTTCCTTTCTGATAAGTGCCTGGTAGAGGCGAGCATATAGGACCACATAAGAACCAGGATCTTCCTTTCTCCCTTGCTTTTTGTTTTCCTTTTTCTTTTTTTTGACAGGGCCTCCCTCTGTCACCCAGGCTAGAGCTTAGTGATGTGATTATAGCTTGCTGCAATCTCAAACTCCTGGCCTTAAGCAATCCTCCTGCCTCAGCCTCCTGAGTAGCTGGGATTACAGGTGTGTGCAACCATACCCAGCTACATTTTTTTTTTTTTGGCCAGGGCTGGGTTTGAACCCGCCACCTCCGGCATATGGGGCCAGTGTCCTACTCCTTGATCCACAGGCGCCGCCCTTTTTTTTTTTTTTCAGACAGAGTCACTCTATCACTTGGGTAGAGTATCAAGGCATCACAGCCTCCCAAGTAGCTGAGACTATGGGCACCTGCCAAAATACCGGACTAGTTTTTCTATTTTTGGTAAAGACAAGGTCTCACTCTTGCTCAGGCTGATCTAGAGCACCTGAGCTGAAGTGATCCACCCTCCTTGGCCTCCCAGAGTGCTAGGATTACAGGCATCAGCCACCATGCCGGCCCCCAGCTAATTCTATTATTTTTTCTAAAGACAGGGTGTCCTGGGATGGCACTTGTGGTGCAGTGGGTAGGGCACCAGCCCCATATACTGTGGTGGGTTCAAACCCAGTCCTGGCCAAACTGCAACAAAAAATGACTGGCGTTGTTGTGAGCGCCCTGTAGTCCCATCTTACTTGGGAGGCTGAGGACTACTAAGAGTTGGAGGTTACTGTGAGCTGTGACACCACAGCACTCTACCAAGGGTGATAAAGGGAGACTCTGTCTCTTAAAAAAAAAAAAAAAGACAGTGTCCCTGTGTGCCCAAGCTGGTCATAAACTCTTGGCCTCAAGTAATCCTCCAGCCTTACTGTGTTTGGTTATCCTCTGCTTTTAAGGGTTAGCTGCTTGTTGGGGTCTTTAAACTTTGCAGAAATCCTTTCTGGAACAAGTGTAAATAAAAGAATAAAGTGAGCAATTAACATCTGGGTGGATTTGCTCAGTCTGCAGCCCCAGTGCTGGTCATGGAGGCTGGGGAGAGGTTGCTGGACAAATATGTTCTGGGCCTTTGTGGGGTCATGTGGAGACCAGGTCATGGATTTGGGTATCATTTTTTCAGTCATTCGTTCTTTCACACTTAGCAAATATTGAGCACATATTATGTTTCAGGTACTGTTCTAAGAAGACACAACAGTGAACAAAATACAGACCTCCCTATCTTCTGGAACTAATGTTCTACTGCAGAAAGAGCCAGTAAGCATGATGGAGATAAGACATGGAGGGAGATAAGGCAAGGGGAGCAGGAGGGGGAGATTTCAGTGTGGTCAGGACAGGCATCTTCTGATGTGGGTTTTCGTATGGAGAACCTGAAGGAGGTAAGGGAGCCAGTAAGTGAGGTGGGGGAGGAGGAGCTGGCAGAGAGAACAGCAGTGCCTGGGTTCTGGGTAGGCACAAGGAGGCCCATGTGTCTGGGGCAGAGAGACCCTAGGGGAGAGGGGTGACACCAGAAGTTCTGGGGTAGGTGGAGGGCCTTTGACTTTCAACTTGAGCTGTGAGGGAGCCATGGAAGAGTTTAGGGACATGATCTTAGGTTTTATTTTTCTTAATTTTGGAAAATTTCAAGTATATTTGTAAGTAGACATAGTGCAACGAAGTTCCATGTACATGTATCGTAGCTGAGACTTTTGTTTCTTCTTTACTTAAAAAAATTTAAGGTAGGCTCGGCGCCTGTGGCTCAGCAGGCTAAGGCGCCAGCCACGTACACCTGAGCTGGCGGTTTGAATCCAGCCCCAGCCCACCAAACAACATTGACGGCTGCAACCAAAAAGGGTCTGGGCTTTGTGGCGGGAGCCTGTAGTCCCACCTACTTGGGAGGCGGAGGCAGGAGACTCGCTTGAGCCCAGGTATTGGAGGTTGCTGTGAGCTGTGATGCCACGGCACTCTACCCAGGGTGACAGCTTGAGGCTCTGTCTCAAAAAAAAAAAAGAAAATGAAGTAGCAAGTTTTCCTGTGGTTAGGAAATTGAAGGGGGAAGTCTTTGTTGTTATTTAGTTTTAAATTATTTATTGAGTGATTACTTTTGGGTGTCAGAAGTTAGTCATACTTTTTTAAGGGTTTTTCTTTGGTGAAATAAGATTACTGATTTTTTTCGAGACAATAGAGTAATTTTTTTTTTGTTTGACAAATAATGTATTATTTAATTATTGTGAGAACAAGAGATGTTAGATAGGAAATGTTTAACATGTGTAAATAAGAACTTGGCCAAATTTTATATTATTTTATCATTTAAAAATGTTGAGGTACTTTTTTTTTTGCAACAAAGTCTCACTTCGTTGCCCTTGGTAGAGTGCTGTGGCGTCACAACTCACAGCAACCCCAAATTCTTGGGCTCAAGCATTTCTTTTGCCTCAGCCTTCTAAGTAGCTGGAACTACAGATGCCTGCCGCAGCACCCAGCTATTTTTAGAGCTGGAGTCTCACTCTGGTTCAGGCTGGTCTGGAACTTGTGAGCTCAGGCAGTCCACCTGCCTTGGCCTCCCAGAGTGCTAGGATTACAGGCATGAGCCACCGTGCCTGGCCTTTAAATTACATAATTTTAATAGATTGCTTCTGTGCTAATATCTGCTATTTTATGCTTGGCAACGGAGTGATAAGTTTTTAAAGTTTTTCTTTATTTTTTAGAGATGAGGTCTCATTCTTTCTCCCAGGCTGAAGTACAGGGGCATGATCCTAACTCGTGGTAGCCTCAAACTCCCGGGCTCAAGCAATTCTCCAACCTCAGCCTCCCAAGTCACTGATTACAGGTGTGAGCCACCATGCCTGGCTGGGTTTTTGTTTTTATTTTTTTTTGAGACAGAACCTCAAGCTGTCACCCTGGATAGAGTGCTGTAGCATCACAGCTCAATTCCTGGGCTCAAGCGAGTCTCTTGCCTCCTCCTCCCAAGTAGCTGGGACTACAGGCGCCCGCCACAACGCCCAGCCATTTTTTGGTTGCAGCCGTCATTGTTGTTTGGCGGGCCCGGGGGCTGGATTCGAACCCGCCAGCTTAGGTGTACGTGGCTGGCGCCTTAGCCTGTTGAGCCACAGGCGCCGAGCCCTGGCTGGGTTTTTTTTAATTATAGAATCCTACTTCCTTATTGTAGCAAATCAAGTATTACCAAATAGACAAAGACCAGATCATAATCTTCCTTTTCTCTACTTTAGCTGTTCTCTCAGAGTTAATAAATGGGATCAGTTTCTTGTATCTCCTTCAATGCTTTTGGTTAAGTTCATACAAACACATACAAAAAGATCAGCACACTATAAAGTGATTTTTCCCATTTCTTTAAGGAAAAAAATCCTGTATTTATTACTGTATGGAAGTGTTTATTGAACATTTATCAGATTCCCCTGGCAGTTTTGTTAAAATAGAAAACAGGGTCCCACTCTTGCTCAGACTGGTCTGGAACTCTTTTCTTTCTTCTTTTTTTTTTTTTTTTTGGAGACAGAGTCTCACTATGTGCCATGGCATTATAGCTCACAGCAACCTAAAACTCTTGGGCTTACTCGATTCTCTCGCCTCAGCCTTCCAAGTAGTTGGGACTACAGGTGCCTGCGACAATGCCCAGCTATTTTTTTGTTGCAGTTGTCATTGTGTTTAGCAGGCCCGGGCCGGGTTTGAACCCACCAGCCCCAGTGCGTGTGGCCGGCGCTGTAATCACTGAGCTATGGGCGCCCAGCCTGGTCTGGAACTCTTGAGCTCAAGTGATCCTCTTGTCTCAGCCTCTCTGAGTGCTGAGGTTGCAGGCGTGAGCCACCATGCCTGCCTTCTTTTAATCTTCATATGCCATACACATCTGTCCAAATCAATACACATGAATTTAGTTAATTCTTTTATAACTGCATAATATTCTGTGATATGGGAGAATATATCTTTTTTAAGCATTTTGTTATGGAGGCACACATATGCTTGGGTAATTTTCAGTTTTTTGCAAATGTGGAGTCTTTAAAATAGGATTTCTGGGTCAAGATATTTGCCAAATTATTATTATTATTATTATTTTTGAGACAGAGCCTCAAGCTGTCACC
The DNA here is from genome assembly GCA_963573935.1 of Arctocebus calabarensis. Classification (NCBI taxonomy): domain Eukaryota; kingdom Metazoa; phylum Chordata; class Mammalia; order Primates; family Lorisidae; genus Arctocebus; species Arctocebus calabarensis. The sequence continues at coordinate 109 of CAUYON010053779.1, read as the reverse complement.
CTGGGTAGAGTGCTGTGGCATCACAGCTCACAGCAACCTCCAATTCCTGGGCTCAAGCGAGTCTCTTGCCTCCGTCTCCCAAGTAGCTGAGACTATAGGCGCCCACCAC
>CAUYON010053778.1:0-17719 GCA_963573935.1 Arctocebus calabarensis | reverse complement strand
TAGAGACAGAGTCTCACTTTATCACCCTTGGTAGAGTGCCATGGCATCACACAGCTCACAGCAACCTCCAACTCCTGGGCTTAGGCGATTCTCTTGCCTCAGCCTCCCGAGTAGCTGGGACTACAGGTGCCCACCACAACGCCCGGCTATTGGCATTTATCACTATAAACATCACATTTAATCTTGCTTTCAGTGCATCCAGTATTTTGTTATGTTGTTTTCATTTGTCTTGAGTATTTATTTATTTATTTCAGCATATCATAGGGGTACAAATGGTTTGGCTACATGAATTGCTTTTGTACAGTTTGAGTCAAAATTATAAGTGTGATCATCACCCCAATAGTGTGCATTTCCCTCAGTAGGTGTGATTTTTACCCATCCACTCCTCTTTACTCCTACCTGCTCTATTTACTTGGGTTTTACTACCATGTGTGCACATGAGTATTAATTGATTAGTTCCAATTTAATAGTGGGAACATGGTGGTGTTTTTCCATTCTTGTGGTATTTTGCTTAGGAGAATGGTCTCCAGTACCATCCAGCTTGTTACAAAGGGTACTAGTTCATTTTTTTATGACTGAGTAGTACCCCATAGTATACATATACCACATTTTATTAATTAATTCATGTATTGATGGGCACTTGGGTTGTTTCTGCATCTTGGCAATTGTGAATCATGCTGCTATAAGTGTTTGAGTGCAGAGGCCTGTTTTAGAAATGTCTTTTTTTCCTTTGAGTAAATACCTTTGAGTAAATACCTAATAATGGGATGCCTAGATTGAGTGGTAGGTCTACTTTTAGTTCTTTGAGGAATCTCCATGCTACTCACCATCCTTAATCATCAGAGAAATGCAAATCAAAACTACTTTGAGATATTACCTAACTCCAGTAAGATTAGCCCACATAACAAAATCCCAAAACCAGAGATGTTGGCATGGATGTGGAGAAAAGGGAACACTTCTACACTGTTGGTGGGAATGCACACTAATACGTTCATTTTGGAAGGATGTTTGGAGAATACTTAGAGATCTAAAAAAGACCTACCATTTGATCCTGTAATTCCTTTACTAGGTATATACCCAGAAGACCAAAAATCACATTATAACAAATACATCTGTACCAGAATGTTCATTGCAGCCCAATTCATAGTTGCTAAGTCATGGAAGAAACCTAAGTGCCCATTGATCCACGAATGGATTAACCAATAGTGGTACATGTATACCATGGAATACTATGCAGTATTAAAGAAAGATGGAGACTTTACCTCTTTCATGTTTAAATGGATGGAGCTGGAACATATTCTTCTTAGCAAAGTATCTCAAGAATGGAAGATAAAGTATCCAATGTACTCAGCCCTACTATGAAACTAATTTATAGCTGTCATATGAAGGGTATAACCTAACTATAACACAAGAATATGAGGAAAGGGGCAAGGGTAGGGAGTAGAGGGGGAAGGTTGGTGCAGAGGGAGGGTAATTGGTGGGGCCACACCTATGGTGCATCTTAGAAGGGTACTGGCGAACCTTACTAAATGCAGAATACAAATGTCTTTATATAATAACTGAGAAAATGCTGGGAAGGCTATGTTAATCAGTTTGATGAAAATATTTAAGATTGTATATGAAACCAGCACATTGTACCCTTGATTGCACTATTGTACACAGCTATGATTTAATAATAAAGATAATAAAATTATAAAAGAAAAAGAAAACAAAACAAAACAAAAAAAAGGAAGATAGTCTAATGGCCAACGAACTCATGAAAAATGCTCAACTTCTCTATTCATAAGGAAAGTGAAAACCAAAACTACAATGGGATATTACATTACGTCTGATAGAATGACTCTATCAAAAAGTCCAAAAACAATAAGTGCTGGTGTGGATGTGGAGAGAAAGCAATGCTTGTACATTGTTTGTGGGACTGCAAACTAGTACGATCTCTATGGAAAATTGTATGGAGAGATCTTAAAGAAATGAAAGTAGACTTACCATTCAATTGGGCAACCCTACTACTGGGTATATACCAAAGGAAAAAAGGTCATTTATAAAAAGGACACTGCATTTGGATGTTTTGTAGCAGAACAATTCATAATTGTAAAGATGTGGAAACAACCCAAGTGTTCACCAATACATAAATGGCTTAATAGTGGTGCATGCAGACCATGGAGTACTACTCAGCCATAAAAAGAACGATGATGATCTAGTATCTTATCCAACAACCAGTAGGCAACTGGAAAAGATTCTTCTGGGTGGAACATCACAAAAATGTGGCTGTGTTAGGGGGTTATTAGATTGTTAAGAGTGATTAATGCCTTCCTTGCAGGAATGAGTTCTTACTCTCACAGGACTGGATTAATTACTTTGAGAATAGATCATTATCAGGAGGGGATTCCTCTCCTGTTTGGTCTTTGCAGGTGCCTTCCGCACCCTCTGCTTTTCTGCCATGTTGTGGTGTAGCATGAAACTCTTGCTAAAAGCTGACCAGATATAGCCTTGATAACAGCTTGATTTTGGACCTCCCAGCCTCCAGGACCATGAGCTAAATGAAACTCTTCAGTTTATAAATTGCCTATTCACAGGTATTCTGTTGGAACAACAGAACATGAGTAAGATATGCTATAATCCACTATGATTTATTAGTTTATTCATTCAGTTTTCAAATTCTAACCCAAATGAGGTAATTTTATTTTCTGATTTTAATTATCTTTTGCTTTTATTTTCCTCTTTCTTTGCATACTATCTTCTGGAGATGAAGAACTAGGTAGTGACACATATAAACTAACAGAAAATACATTCTGAATTAAAATGTTCAGCAATAGAAGAATGATTAACTACATTAACAAATATTTCAATAAAATATTGTACATCAAATCATGTTTTCTAAATACATATAATGTCAGGGAAAAATTATAATTAACTTAAGTGTTAAAATAATAATATAAAGATATGACTTGAAATTGCCTCATTAATAGCTTTCATTTTCTCTTATTTAGTAGTCTTTTTAATTTTCTTTTCTTTTTTTTTCTTTTTGTTGTTTTGAGACAGTATCACTATGTCACTCTTGGTAGAATGCTGTGGCCTCACAGCTCATAGCAACCTCCAACTCTTGGGCTTAAGCAATTCTCTTGCCTCAGCCTCCTACGTAGACAGGATTACAGGCACCGGCCAAATGCCTGGTTATTTTCAGGTTATTTTCAGGTTATTTTCAGGCCTGGGCCAGGTTCAAACCCACCACTTCTAGGGTATGTGACTGGTGCCCTACCTGCTGAGCTACAGGCGCTGAGCCATCTTTTTAATTTTCTAAACATATTAATTCACAACATAATTTTCAGAAATTGGTAGAGAAAATGCAGTTTTCCATTATCCCCTCTTCCCATTATTGTGTAGGAAAGTATGAATTTTAAAAATTTAACTAAGTTAGAATATGTGTAAAAGATTTTCAGATAGAGCTAAATGAATTTGAAAAATCAATAACTGCCTTCTAAATATTAATATTCATTTGGTAACAGGGCAATAAGTTCTGAGGAATTAAATATTTGGGCTAGTGGAGAGACTATCAAGGTAAAAGTCTACAATTGTAATTTATTAGCTAAAATTATTATTCCATATAATTTATTTAGTTCAGTATCATGTGTAATATTCCTTTGAATGAAGTTTTACAAATTAATCTTCATCCTCCATAAAACAGATATTTATGTATTTTCTTGTCTGGTTCCCCTCTTGAGAATTTTAGGTGGTACATTACCAATCAATTTTATTGCATTTTTCTTTATGAACTTCTGAATCTTTTGTCTCTCTTAGTTTTGTAATATTGAACGCCTTTGGTACAACAATGAATATATGGTTCCTCATGTATTTTTAGATCAACACATTATGTCTCTTGCTTAATATTAGCCCAACTACAATATTTACCAATTAATATAATTCATCAACCTTTCTTAAAAGAGGCAAATAACATTCTATCCTCAGTTCTATGAACCAAAATATGGTAACACTCCTAGATACCTAGGAGAAGAAAGGACCGGAATCATAAAAATAAAATTAGAGCTATATTCAAATTTTGTTTCCACAGTTGAAACACTAGACCATTAGTTAAGTATTAGTTATCACAAGAAAAACACTTTACAACTATATGACCTTATCATGACTGTTTTGTGTTTGTGATAGTGGCAGTATTCACCATTTCATAGTCACCTTGCATAGCTCTTTCTTTGCATAGTAGTTTCACATTAGACAAATAGCTCCAGAGTATAAATTTTCACTGGTTAGGATTTAACAGATAACATGACAGTTTAAATGACATTACTGCAGGTCTCGCTCTGGCATTTCAGAGTTTTATAACCAGTTTATTTTGACTTGTGCCAGACTCTTTCTTCATGACATTACAGTATTTCTGAAGTGGAATCAGAGCCAGGTGACTTTAGATGTAGGTGTTTCTCTGAAATAATTTTGGGGAAGTTAGGATTCTGTGTATTGGGACACTCAGAGTGAGTAGTGTAATATGACTATCTGAATAACCTTACCTCATACAATTTTGATTAATGGTTATTTGTAGCATGGTAAGAAATTTTGGCAACCTTATGTAAATATCTCAAAGGAAATTCTTCACGGAACTTCTCACTTACTAAATTTTAAAGTAAATTTTGTTTCCATTGAAAGCAATCACCTGTCATTTTCCTTTGTGAATTATTCCCACAGAAATACTATTTAATTCAGAGATCTGATCAGAAGCTGTGATAAAGCACAGATATAGCAAATGCTAGTTTTGTAAAGGACTCGTATCAGAAAATTGGAATGTAACTAAAGGCGAGAAGGTTAGTAAAGTTGCAGCTTCATTTTATGGATGGGATAGCATGAGCTTAACTAAACTCATTCTACCCTCTCTTGGGATGTGTGTGTGTGTGTTTGGTTGTGTTTGTTGAAATTAAAGATGAAAATAAATACAGATTGGGTTAACCAATTACTCTATTTATTTGTGAGTAAAAACATAGAGACTGGCTTTTAGTACTTCGTGGGACTGTTTTGTCTTTTTTTTAAATGCACGTTTTTTAGGGTTCTTGTCTATTCTTTTCCATAGGAGTCCAACCAACGTCCAGCAGCCCTCAGGAGGGTTATGTGAGGACATTTTCTTATCTCTGGTGGCAATATCACAAAAACTATGCACAGACCTTTTCTTTTCTTTCTTTCTTTTGTTTTCTTTTGGCTCAGCTTTTGTTAATGTTTGTATATTTGATGTCTGGCCATGACAACTCTTCTTCTTCCAATGGAGCTTAGAGAAGCCAAAAGATTTGACACCCCTGCATGCTGAAAAAGTAGCGAGGATGATCTGTTTAAGGCAGAAAGAATTTTTACAAATATATTTCTCTCAATTGAGTGTGGCTAATAGCTGTTTTAAAGCATTAATTTTGTTTCTGAAGAATTTTTTGAAAAAACTCAGAGGAAACAATATGTGTAAAAATATCAAGTACTCAGAAAATGAAGCATACAACGTTTTTTTTTAATTTGCTCTTAGAAGAAAAAATTGTATGTTTTTGAAGCATATTCACTTTTTCCTCATTTAATTCTTACAAAATCAATTTGGCAAATATGAATGTTTACATTCAAGGAAACTGGGCAGTGGAGTGAGGAATTTGAAGATTTTAAAGTATCTCCCCAGAGCACCAAAGGGAATGTACTTTCCACTATAAGCTAGTGATTCTTTTCATTTTTTTTCTAGGAGCAAGGTGCGGTGTTTTCTACGCACTCTTCCACCCACAGCTGTTATCGATTGTGTTGCTTGCTTGGCCGATGACCTTGGCTGGCTTGTATTATCACCTGTGGAAATGCTCGTGTCTTACGTGACCCTGTTCTTGATTTCAAGAACAAAGTCTTTATTTCCTGTGAAACTCTGATAGCATAGAAAGGTATCTAGTGCACCATAGTTGATTCCATAACTTGCTGTTTTCACCTTTAATATCTTTTAGGATCAAAATCATACATCACAAAAATCCAGCTATGTATGAGGCCAAAATTCTAAGCACTGCTTTTTTTTTTTAACTTTAGTTTTGAAACCCAGGGAATGAAAAGTTACCCTTTATGCCAAGAAGTTGGATAGGTTATCTTTCCTTCTTTGCATAAAGCCACCTTCTTTGACTAGGGGATCTGTGCCCCAGTAGCTTACTATATAATTAAAGTGCATATCATTCATGCAAATAACACTCCGTCAAAAATGATCAAATACTTCCTACAAAAAGAAAGCTGTAATGATGTATTATCTTGGCATAAAGATGGTCAGCTGACAGTGTCATTTGTTTTATTTTAATGGGTGGCAATAATGCATTAAAAGCTATTTTATTAAAAGTTAATATTTACTTTTGAATAAGTGGAATTAGGTAGGCTTGAGAAAAGTCTTCATTTAGCTATAAAAGTGCTTTTATATTATCCAAAGCAAAAGCCTCACACCAAATGTATGTAAATCACTGACTTTCAGAGCACCAAAGGGAATGTACTTTCCACTATAACTTAAGTCTAATGAAGTCAACTGAAAATGATAGTCATTACTCAGCTGTGCCTTGATAGGGGTACCTGCCGACTGACATAAATTTACTGTTAGAAATGAAGTCTCTTATAATCCAGAGTGGGCATTTCATTTTTTCTTGAAGCAGATTTTAATTTGATATTTGATGAATGGTGATTGGCTTTTTATAAAAGTTTTAGGTAGCATGTAGTGTATTTGAATTAATATTTACTCTTCATGTGCTATGAGTCTGGGTAAAATGTACAGAATAGATGGTGGTAATCATCATTAAGTAGAGACGTGCTAATTCTTTAAAAAAGGTAAAATCAAATCCTAATAGGAGAAAAATATATTTATATTTATAACTTGAATTTTGACTTAGGAAAATGTTTGTAGATATTGGAGAGAAAGTATATTTAATATTATTACATCCTACTAGATTAAGAAAAAGTTAAATTATTTTAGGTTTATATTTTTTGGTTTATAAGATTGAGAAAAAGTTAAGTTATTTTAGCTTTATATATTTTGCATATTTTAAATAGAGCTAATTCATTATTTAATAATGCCATAGCACTGCAAAGGTAGGCATGAAAACAGATTGAAAGAAACAATGCATATTGTTTTGAGTGTGGTACGAGGTACGAATTTCGGATGTGGACGTTCAAATATCTTGAGAATTAATAAGGGAAAATAAGGCAGGGGATGCTTTTTAAAGCAGCATAAACACATGTCATCACAGAAAATAGACGAATTTCAGAATTTATACAGTGTGACTTCTCTTTAGCAAGAGAATTTTAGAGGGAATACCTACCCCGTGACATTGTTCAGGAAGTTGAGCTATTGAAATTTCAGAAGAAGACATTCACTATGAGTTTGTAGCAAAAGCTACCCAAATGGCTTTTAAATGATGGCTAGTGAGATGCCAATTACACAAAATAGCTTGGATTTCTTTTACTTCCTACCAAAGATCTCTCATTGTGCAAAAACATGGAATTACTTTAATTATCTCAGTGTCCAAATTGCTTGCTGGGGAATCTTTGAAAGAGTATTTACCTCTTCCTAGCCAGTATGGTATTATTAAGTATGTGATAAATGTTATTAATTAGTTTGGGTTGGTCTGTGAATTCTGAAAGCTAATGATATTGCATAATTTTAATATGATAATAGCAATTGAACTTCAAGGAAAATTGTTACATTTTTTTTTCTATTTTTTGGCAATATTTTTCCTGGGTCTGCAAAGTTGCTAAAATGTTTTTTGTAGTTTTATCATAGAAGAGCAAAAAAAATAGTGAAGAATTTTCTCATGAATGCAAATGGCAATAAACACAAATAGGTAAGCAGATCAGAGGGAAGAACAAATAACTCTTAGCAAAAGGATTATAAATATATGACGAAGATTAATGAAGGTTAGCTGTGTATCAACACAAATTAAGTCAGGTGAGATACCAGTTACAACTGTCAATTTATATATACTTTAAAATTACTAGTATCTGGGTGGCGCTTGTGGCTCAAGGAGTAGGGCGCCAGCCTCATATACCGGAGGTCGCGGGTTCAAACCCAGCCCCAGCCAAAAATTGCAAAAAATTAAAAAAAAAAGAAATAATAATAAAAGAATAAATATGGCTTAACTTAAAAAAATTAAAAAAATTACTAGTGTTTAATTGCTAGGCTGTGTTACAGTGTATATACGTGTACAAATACATAGTGACATATACTTATACCTAGGACTGGTGACAAACTGAATTGGGTAGACGCCTTTGAGAAAAGCATTTTTGCCTTTTAACTCTCACCCTGTGAACTTATTCTGAAGAAATAACAAAAGTATGTTTTTGACTGAAAAACCAAGACTTTACCACTATACTATATATACATGTAACAAAATTTATCTTGTACCTCCTAACTCAATTTAAGTTAAAAAATTAAATATTAAAAGAAGAAGTGCTAAAAATTTTTTTCTGAAATCAAAAGTGCTCAATAACCTCTCAGAAAACGTTATCTATGTGAGTAGGTTCCTTACATCATTTAAATAAATGATTTCTTTATACTTAATACTTAAGCACTGGGCTCTTTCTTATTTGTTCTGATCACCTCTCTGTTGCCAGGCTTTCCCTTTTCTTTGAGAAACCTGTTGAGACCTCGAAAAGACATATTTGAGATAATAAAGAGACTGAGGAAAGGATGAAGAAGGGACCAAAAGATGAGAGAGCAAACTTGACTCCTCACTCTAACACTGAGCAGGGCCCTCGTGGTTCTGAAATAGTGCACATCTATTCTATTCATGCTCATGCTGCAGAGTCCTTATCACATCACCCTGGAGGATCCAGGGGCCGGTGCAGTCTGTTGGCTGCCGACAGGAAGGGAGATAAGGAACACCAATACTCAGAGTTAGGGAAGTGCTCAGATTAGTAAAGGAAACAAAAATCTTATAGAAGATCAGAAGCTTCTCTGTCTGCTAGCAGTTCCATTGTGATAAGCGATCATTTCTCCCAAGGGTTGAAAGAATTGTATTTTCATGTCTAGTAGGCCTATTTTGATCAGTTGACCTTTGTCCCAGGAATGTTGTCAGCAAAGCAAATCTGAGGAGATGAAGGAAACTCAGTGTTCTCGACCCTTGGAAAGATGATGACATTTCAGAAGCAATATGCAATATTTCAAAAAGTCCCATTTTTCCTCTTCTAATTTATATTTCACTCAAGATTTTCCATATATGAAGGGCAGAAACAAACAAAAATTTTACTTGTTAATTATAAGAGCAAAAGTATTGAGATATGGGTGATGTGATGTTGACTTTGAATGCATATATATATATATATAAATATCATTAATGATATAAAGTTGCTTGTGGATGAATCTTTACAAATTAATATATTTGTTCTAAAGAATAGAAATTTCACAGATGTTAGAAAAGTTTGAGTGTTACATATTTATTGGCCCTTTATATCTTGCACAAAGTATAGGCATAATTTGAAACTATCTCAGTGTACCAATGTATTTTGCTGTCCCTGATTCTCATTTTGAGTTGTCTCATCTAAAAATGCGTGGTATAATTTTGAGATAACTCTGTTCTGCATTGAGCCTCATACCTGAAGAACCAGTTGTGGTTTGGGACTTTAAGGAGGGTAGGAAGGAGTTTAAAACTCATTGTGAACCAATGATGGAATGATGCTGAGAAGGCCCTCATCTCCCTCATCTCCTTTCCAGATTATTTTATAAGGACACAAGACAGAGTAGCATGAAGTGGACTCTTCCATCCCCTAGTTATTTTGGCAGAACCGATTATAACAACTCTATTGCTCACAACAATGAGTGCTAAGAGCATGTGGCATGGAATGACCCAATGAAGCAGATGCGTTAGCTACCAAAGAGCCACTTTTCTCTATCACAAGAGTTAAATTTACCTCCCAAATATCACACCCTTGTGACTGTGAACATTCACGGGGTGATCAGGACAAATAAGAATTCTCCTTCATTTCAGTATCTCTGTAGTTCATGTCTATGCAAAAGTTTCCTTTATAGTTCTCTGCCTCTCTAAGCATCAATCCATTGGGATCTTTATCCAACATGAAAACAATTTCTAGTTCTAGCTGCTCTGAAACATTTTTCTTCTCCTCCCTTTAGACTATTTCCATCCACTTTTATCAGTAGAGCCAAGTTATGTGATGCTTATGAGAAGCAAAATCCCAAAGAACTGCTAGATTTGCTGCTTGGGAAAGCTCTATGCGCTGGCCAGACAACTGTCTTATCTGTAGAATAATGGAATGTAGAAGCCGTGCTGATAACAGGAATGAGGAACAAAACTGTTTGCTGAGTTTATGTGACAGGGGTGGGCAGAAGAGAAGAAGCAAACACAGGGTCATAAAGTCTCATCCTGTACTTGCCAACTTGCTTCCCTCGCCAACTAGTTCACTTCACCAGCATCGAAAGCCCCCGAAGTCACACTCTGTTTGCCTCATGTTATAACATAATTAAAACTGGGGAGCTCTGAGTAAAAATAGGCAGAGTAGATGAACTTGTTTTCTGAAAAGGCCAGAGCCCTGTGCTGGGCAGGACTTTGCGTTTTTGTTTTGCGGCAAATTGCTCTGCACTAGAGGGATGAATCACATCGTGTTTTGTTACTTAACCTGGGAACTCAAACGAAGGATGAATGAGATTTCAGAAAGTACACTCACAAAGAGTTTGCAGCCACATGCAAGTCCACCGTCTTCAAAAACTTTACCTTACTTATTTTGTTTTTCTTAAATTTTTCCATTTCCAACTGTCTTCTTGCAAGTTTTCACAAATATTAAAAAAGGCCATTACTCTATCCAGGCACTAGGATCAAGTTAACCCAAACATCTCTTAAACACATATTTTGAAAGAAAGACTTTTTGAAAAACACTACTTAAGTCAAGATACCTTTATTTTATGCAGATGAAGTGACAATAATTATTTCCAAATAATTGCAAAACACACTTAGAATATTTAAAACTATTTACATAAATTTTTCTTTATTGTTATTATTATTTTTAATTTCAGGCTAATGTGAGAGTATCAACAACCAGGACAAAATATTTCATTTTGTTGTTAGAGTCCCTCTTGTGGTTGTGTCCCACACTCAAAGGATGTGCCAAGCACTCCCACCACCATGCCCATTCAGTGAGAGCACCCCATCCCCCTCCTCCTCCTTCTTTCTCCTCTTCCCAATTTGAATTTAAATGAGTTTTTCTCCCATGAGGGCATGCATTAAATCACCTACTGGCTTCATATTAGTATTGAGTACATGGGATAATTCCTTTTCCATTCCTGTGACACTTTACAAAGAAGAATATGTTTCAGCTCCATCCAGATCAAACAAGAGTATATACTGGGGAAAAGAATCCCTATTCAATAAATGTTGTGAGAGAACTGGATAACCACATAGAAAAGACAGAAACTACACCTTTTGTCACTTACAAAAATTGATTCAAGATGGATAAAAGCTTTCAACCTAAGACATGAAATAAGAAAACTTCTAGAAGAAAGTATGGGAAAAACTCTTAAAGATGTTGGCCTGGGGGAAGATTTTATGAAGAAGACTTCCATGGCAATTACGACAACAACAAAAATAAACAAATGTGACATAAGTAAACTGAAAAGCTTCTGCACAACTAAGGACACAACAATGAAAGTCAATAGACAACCTCCAGAATGGGAAATGATATTTGCATGTTATGGATCTGACAAAGGCTTAATAACTAAGATGTATAGAGAACTGAAATTATTCAACCAACCAAAGAGCTAACAGTTCCATAGATCACTGTGCAAGAGACATGAACAGAACCTTCTCTGATGAAGATAGACAGATGGCTAACAAAGATATTAAAAAATGCTCATCGTCCCTCATCATCAGAGAAATGCAAATCAATACCACCCTGAGATACATGAACATTTCTTGAATACTTCAAAAAAATTCACAGGAAATTCACTTTCATCATTTTTCTCTCCTATTTTAAGTTTTCAATATGTTTTGCCTTATCAATATATCATGAAATTGTAATGCAATTCTTTCTGTTGGAATTTCAAAGTTGTTTTGTTCGATAATTTAATAGCATTTAAAATACCAAGAATGTAATTGTTCATACAATAGGCCAGTAAGCTATATGGAGGGGTGAGTGTCCTCTCATTCGGCCTGATCTGAATGATTGCAATCACTCCTATACATTGGTTCACAAACAGGGACACCCATCTCTACATGTTGGATCACACATATCTGTCCATGTGTATTAATTTATGTGCTTGACCATAGGAAAGCCTTGATTCTCACATCCACAGCTTATACTACACAAAAGGAGTACCAAATATTATCAGTTAAATTAGCAAGGTCATTTTGAGGCAAATTGATATCCTGAGTCTGACATCCCTGAAATCACTCTGAGTCCTTGTCGCTGTCCCAGTGCCCCATTATTCTTTTTTTTTTTTAATTGAATCATAGCTGTGTACATTAGTTCAACCATGGGGTACAATGTGGGGGCTTCACATGCAATCTGAGATATTTTATCAACCTGATTGACATACCGTTCATGATAATTTCTCGTTTACTATATGAAAACATTTTTGCTCCATCTCAGGATGGGTCCCATTATTCTTTACAGGAGTCTATTGACATTGGTGGCTGCTGCTTTCCCCTGCAGTGCTAAGGGCAGATGTGAGCAGAACACCATGGCCAAGGGATTCAGGTTTAATTCAATAGAACTTGCATTATACCTTTAAAGTAAACAGAAATTTATATAGAAGGGATTTGTAAGGCAGGGGTGTAAATTACGATAATGGTGCTGAACTATTCCTTGATGAAGCTGGTTTCAGGGAAAAGCTTCTTTCTTGAATTTCCTCCCTTGCCATGTGATGTGGCTTGAAATTTAATAAGAGTGTGTCTCAAAGCCAAGGAAGTACTTGTCATCCAAATTCTGTCTCCTCTGGTGAATATTAGAGAGTTTGAGAAGCAGCTAGAACTAAAATTGTTGGTGGGGGAAAAATAGGAATGTGGATCCAAATCTGTAGACCCATCTATAGAGACAAAAAAGAGTTATCAATGAAGTTGAAGCTTAAAATAATTAATAAGGTAAAACTATAAATATACTACAGGGAGACAATGCTTAATTTCCAAACCCAGGTGGGGCTGTATTGGGAAGTCTGAACCCTAATTTGATGATAATTCTGTAAAAGAGTCTTTCCCTGAAAAGAAAGAAAAAAGATTAAAAGTTCCTCTAGATTTTACAAATTTTTAAAGCACTGTAGTTCTCTTATAGGTGAGAAGCATCAAAGCCAAAAATATTTAGGAAGTAGTTTTGAAAATTGTTAGAATTATTTCTAGGGAACCAGACCATGTGGCTAGTTTGCTCTCCAACCTGTCACTGGCAAACTCCATCACCATTGTCATCTCTTTCTTTGATTTAATTTTTAAAGTACAACAATCTGCAATCTATTTGTGAATGTTGGACAATCACACAAACTATCTCTGTTCACATATTCTAATTGGTGCATGCAATCTAGATAGTGTGATTAAGAAATAGTGGTGATTACTGAAAATATGAGCTATTCTACAGCAAACATTTAAAAATAACTGAGGCAGGAGTAATGACTTGGGTGCTGAACAAGGAAAACCCTTAATGAGCTTAGCAATGACATTATCCTGTTGCTTGGGAAGTCAGAATAAGTATGTGAAACCCTGAGATACAATCCTTTTCTCCAAAGCAGCATCCTCTTTCTTCTGAAAATGAGAGAAATTAATATAGACAGACAGATAAAAAGGATTTACACCATTTTCAAGGTAATTTATTTTCAGTGCTTCCTTTCTCAATTTTATTTTCTGCATTAAACTCCATAAAAGCTCTCTTGATTAAGTTCCTCAAGCATCCCTGAGTAGAGCAGTCCAAAACATACATGGATTTGGTCATAAAGTACATTTTATTCCTCTTGTCAAAACAACAAAAAAAGTCCAGAGATATCTGGAATCACATAAAACAGCCTCGAGAGAAGGAGAGATGCATTAAAATCTTCTAATGTCTGACACTCAAGAGATAACTGCAGGAGGATGATTCAGACCCTTATGCTCAATATTCACCTGAAGAAAACATCCACTTTCCGCTGTTGAAATGCATGTGGCCAGGCATTGCTTATAATTCCTCCTCTGGGTCTACTGATAAAATTGAAAGAACAACAGATTAGAATATTCAAGTTGATTTCCCATTTCATCAATAACAAAAAGGATGTTTATGTGAATTATGTATCAATGCCACTTTAAATAAATGTTGGAAAAAGAAAATTTGGATATATACTCACACAGAAAAATTTGAATGTGAAGATTCCTTAAAGGTATAAGCAAGAGTTTTTTAAAACAACTTAAACCTTGATCCTCATACACCCTCCCTGGGGCTGACTCATGACTCGATGGGCTCTGTGATTGCCCAGGACACCACAGCAGACAGAGTGCACACAGGACAGGATCACATTCAAAGGTTACGACTATTGTCTACTGAATCTTAGTGCTCCCCCCCCACCAGATTGAAGGCCAAATCTGCAGTGTGGTGGTATTTGGATGTGGGATCTTTACAGCAAATTAGGTCATTTTGGGAATCCCTTATAAATGGGAGAAGTATCCTCTTATAGTCATGGGGACATGAGAACTCTCCATCAACCGTAAGATAATGCTACAAGAATATGGCCGTCTGTAAACCAGGAGAAAGGCCCTCCCCAAGAACCTGGCCATACTGATACCCTGATCTGGTACTTCCGGTCTCCAGAATAATGAAAAAAAAATGTTTGTTCTTTAAGCCATTTAGTCAAAAGTACTTTGTCATTGCAGCTAGAACTAAGACAATAACCTTAGATCATAAATAAAATTGTCTTTGTGATTTCCAGTATACAAAATAAATGCAGTTGAGTTGCTTTTTTAATCATTATAACAACTCAGATAATAACTCCATGGGTTAGGATCTGTGGGTATTCCTTCATATTACCAACAAGGAAAGAAAAAAAGGATGAGATTTGGGACATTGTGTGAATTACAGAAGGTCATAGATCTATTAGCTCCGATAAGACTTGCATTCTTCATGCCATGAAGTTAATGTTCTTTCCATTATACAAGCTTTCCTCAATGTTTTTTACCACCCCCATCTTTTGCCTTTTCTTAAATGGGCTTTGGGTTTTGAAAGATTGTGTCAACTAAATGAAATGCATTTTATCAAATGGTTGTATGTTAGCCTTATCATGGGTAGATGTGGAACTTCATTGTGTTCTTGAACATGTCAGAGCTTGTGTAAACGTCTTACATTCTCAGGGCATATGGAGACTCACTATATTACATCTATCCCCCTTCCCTGGGAAGACAGGGCCCTTCCGAGGGCTTATAAGTCCTTCACACACTAGTGTCTATTGGACTGTTTTACTTCTGCTGCTCTTGAAGCTTGATGATGGCATTTTGGTGAATTTAGAGAGAAATGGAAAATTTCAGAACAGATATTGGGAACAGCGAGGAAAATAAGGGTATTTTTTCCCCTGTGCTGACCTCACTTCATATATAAAATGAAAAACAGCAATGAGACAATGGTTGTAATTTAATGACTAAAATAAATGGTTTACTGCAGGTCAAATGGATTATTTTTAGCCTTCGTAACGAGCAAATCAAATTACTGCCTGATTCGTGTGGTCAAATGATGAACAGTTGACTATAAAAATTACTGAACATGACAGATAATTTGAACAGTCCCCAGTCAGCGACTATATGATTTGTGCTAACTTTGTAAACACATCTTGCTATAAGTCCATAAGGGCAAATTTCTGCACAGATGTTAAAGAAGTAGCAGAGTCAATCCCCAACCAGAATATTATGAAAATGTAGTCTGCTCAATGATGAAAAGGAATGTTAGGACGTCCCCCGACTAATCCAATTCTGGTCACATGGTAGAGTAAGGAAATATGAATCAAATATACTTGATCCATCAATTACACTTTAGGTGATACTGTTAAGCCTGAAGTTAGCAATTAAGTTCAAACAGGTAATCTATTATTCACAAAAGACATATTGCATGTATGTTACCTTTATGTTCTATGCATTGTCCTTTGCATCTTTAATAGTCTTTTCTTTCCTTTTTTGTTCTTTTTTTGAAGCAGAGGCTAACTATGTCACCCTGGGTAGAGAGCTGTGGCACCACTGTAGCTCACAGAAGCCTCGAACTCTTGAGCTCAGGAGATCCTTCTGCTTCAACCTGCCAAATAGCAGGCACTTACCATCCATGACTCCCAGCTAATTTTTATAGTTTTAGTAGAGATAGGGTCTCACTTGTTCAGGCTGGTTTCTAACTCCTGAACTCAAGCAACCCACCTGCCTCACCCTCCCTGAGTGCTAGGATTACAAGCCTGTGCCACTCTGCGCTGACAAGAGTTTTTATTATGTATAATCCAAGCTCTTTAGCTGACCATATCTTTTATAAGGAACTTGCAGGTAAACTATTAGTATCTCCTCCACACACGCTCACTTAGCCACATCACACTTCTTGAGATTCCCTCCATCTTGGGGTGTCTTTCATGTCGCAGCATCTTTCCATAGGACCACCTCTTCCCTTTGAACCTTTCCTGCACTTCAACTTGACGAATTCCTATTTTCATTTAGAGTTTTCTTTGTGAAGTCTTTTTTGATATCTCCCCTTTTCCTCACTCCAAGTGGAGCTAAGTACATAGTATTCTCTTTTCTTTAATCCTATGGTGTTTTTAGTAGAATGCCCCCATTAGGGTTTTTTTCACACTAACCATGCAGGTACCGGCTCTCTCTACAACCCAAGCCCCAGAAAGAACAAAGCATAGTACACTGCTATCTGAAACCTTGAAGTTTAGCTCAAAGCTTGGCACAAAGCAAGTGTTCAATACATATTTGCTGAATACATGTCTTAGGTTGGATTTCCTAGAAGCTGAGTGTGAGACCAAAATTCTTAAGCAGTGATTTATTGAACTGGTGAGTACTCTTGGGAAAAGCTTGTAAGCCAGGGTTACATGAAAAGGAACCAAAAAAATAAGTGATTTCCACTGAGGTTTAGTCTCAGCCTGATGCCGGGGTGGCCCTGAGTGTCAGGTACATCCCTGAGTTGTTATATCTTGAGGTAAGAGGCCTCAACTTAAGCAGCCTAACCGCATTCACTTATTAGCCATGGAAATGGTGAAATAGAAAAATTCCCGGATATTTCCAAACAACACAGCTTCTTCAGTCTGCCCAACAGGTCTCGAGAGCAGTACAGTTGGGCGGTCAGTCTTCATGGTTCACAGCAACCACGGGGTGGGTGCACTGGCCCAGGAAAAGGACATGGGTAGGATAACAATGTGATTTAATGCTCTCTCACAGCTCGAGTTGTGGCTCAACGGGCTAAGGCACCAGCCACGTACACCCGAGCTGGTGGGTTCGAATCCAGCCAGGGCCCGCCAAACAACAATGACAGCTGCAACCAAAAAATGGCCAGGCGTTGTGGTGGGTGCCTGTGGTCCCAGCTACTTGGGAGGCAGAGGCAGGAGACTCGCTTGAGCCCAGGAATTGGAGGTTGCTGTGAGCTGTGATGCCACCGCACTCTCTCCAGGGTGACATTTTGAGGCTCTGTCTCAAAAAAAAAAAAAAAAAAGTTCTCTCCCATAGATGAAAATATTTCAGATTACGTATACATAAAAAAAACACATTCCTGGTGAAAATTCAACTAATAGGAATTTTCAAAATTTGGGAAGTAAAAA
>CAUYON010053776.1:0-16413 GCA_963573935.1 Arctocebus calabarensis | reverse complement strand
CCCATGAAAGGACTGTATCCATTCATTGATACATTCATTCACCTTGCCCCTGGTGGAAGGGACTGTATTCATTTGTTTCCTGGCCAAGGAACCCATACACCTATATATACCCTGAGACTAAAGGCCTAAAGGAGGAGATGGAGGAAGACTGGGAGAGAAACGGAGAGAGCTTCTCTCTCCCCACTAGAATTTTCTCCCTCTAACAGATGCCTTAATGTTTTCTGTATTCTTTTCTTTCTTTTCTGTGAATAAATTCTGTCTTACAAAAAAAATAAATAAATAAATAAATAGAAAAAAAAAAAAAGAATTGCATTTACACTATAGTTTATTAAGTGTGTAATAGCATTATGTCTAAAACAAGTGCACACCTTAATTAAAAAATAATCTATTGGCTCGGCGCCTGTGGCTCAACGGGCTAAGGCGCCAGCCACATACACCTGAGCTGGTGGGTTCGAATCCAGCCCAGGCCAGCCAAACAACAATGGTGGCTGCAACCAAAAAAAAAAAAAAAAATGGCCGGGCATTGTGGTGGGCACCTGTAGTCCCAGCTACTTGGGAGGCAGAGGCAGGAGACTCTTGAGCCCAGGAATTGGACGTTGTATCCAGGGGGACAGCTTGAGGCTCTGTCTCAAATAAATAAATAAATAAACAAAAATAAAAAATAATCTATTACTTTTACCCCATAAATCTATTTTTTAAACGTACAAAAAAAAAACTTTATTGCTAAAAAAAGTGCTGACAATCATTTGAGCCTTCAGCAAGTCATCATTACTTTTGTTGGTGGAGGGTCTTACCTCAATGGTAATGGCTGCTCACTGATCAGGGGGTTGTTGGTTGCCAAAGGCTGGGTAACTATGGCAATTTCTAGCTATGGCTACAATGAAGTTTGTTGTATCCATTGCCACTTCCTTTCATGAAAGATTTCTGTGTAGCATGCTATACTATTCGAGGGCATTTTACCTATAGTAGAACTTTCAAAATTGGAATCAATCCTCTCAACCCCTGCCACCATTTTACCAAACAAATTTATATAACATTTTAAATTCTTTGCTGTTATTTCAACAATGTTCATAGCATCTTCATAAGGAGTTCATTCCATCTGAAGAAACCATTTCTTTGCTCATTCATATGAAGCTACACTTCATCTGTTCATGTTTTGTCATGAGATTACAGCAACTCAGCCCCATCTTTAGGCTCCGTGTCTAACTCTAGTTCTCTTGCTATTTCCACCACATCTGCAGTTACTTCCTCCACTAAAGGTGGGAACCCATTCAAGTCATCCATGAGGGTTGGAATCAACTCCTTTCAAACTGCTATTAACGTTGATATTGTGATCTCCTTCCATGAATCAAAATGTTCTTAGTTCCATCTAGAATGATAAATACTTTCAATTTTTTCAATACTTTCAGAAGACTTTCAATTTATTTTTCCCAGTTCCATCAGAAGAATCACTATCTACAGCAGCTTTAGCCTTATGATAGGAATTTCTCAAAAACACTTTTGAAAATCAAAATTACTCATTGATATACAGAATGAATGTTGTTCTAGCCAAGAAAACAACATTAATCTCTGATATATCTCTACTGGACTTGAGTGACTAGGCAAATTCTCAATGAGCAATGATGTTTTAAAAGAAATCTTTTCTTCTGAGCAGCACGTCTCAACAGAGGGGTTAAAAGATTCCGTAAATCATGCTGTAAACCGATGTACTATCATCCAATTTTGTTGTGCCATTTAAAGAGCACAGGCAAAGAAGATTTAGCATAATTCTTAAGGGCCTTAGGATTCTGGAATGGTAAATGAGCATTGGCCTCAAATTAATGCAACCAACTGCATTAGCTTTTTTCTTTTTTTTATTAAATCATAAACACATAGATCATATATACATTAATGCATTTATGGGGTACAACGTGCTGATTTTATATAGAATTAGGAACACTTACATCACACTGGTTAATATATACCTCATCTTGTTTACTTAATTATTGTGTTAAGACATTTATACTCTGTACTAATAGATCTGACATGTACCCTTGCATTATGCACCATGCGTGTGATCCTTTAAAAAGAGAGCCAGTCTGCCCTTTGAAGCTTTAAAGCCCAGGCATTGACTCTTCTCTAGCTATGAAAGTCCTAGGTGGCATCAAATAGAAGGCTGTTTTGTCTACATGAAAAATCTGTTCTGTAGTGTAGCCATTTCATCTTATATCACTTATACCTTCAGAATATCACTTATAGCTAGATATTCTGAATAACTTGCAACAGGGTTCTTCATCAGCATTTATTGTTACACCTTGCACGTTTATGTTATGGAGACGGCTTCTTTCCTTAAACCTCATGGACCAACCTCGGCTAGCTTCCAACCTTTCTTCTGAAGCTTCCTCACCTCTCTCAGCCTTCATAGAACTGGAGAGAATAGGGTTCTCTTGCTCTGGATTGGGCTTGGGTTCAAAGAATACTGTGCCTGGTTTGATGTTTATCCAGCCCACTAAAACTTTCTCCACGGCAGCAATAAAGATATTTTGCTTTCTTATCAGTTGTGTGTTCACAGTAGTAGCACTTTTAATGTCCTTCAAGAACATTTCCTTTGCATTCACAATTTGGTTAACTGTTTGGTGCAACACGTCTTCCTCACTAAGCTTAATCACATCTGACTTTTTATTTAAAGTGAGAGACATTCAACTCTTCCTTTCATTTGAACACTTAAAGACCATTGCAGGGATATTAACTGGCCTAATTTCAATATTGTTGTGTCTCAGGTAATAGGAAAGACTGCTGAGAAGTAGAGAAGTGGGGGAATGGTGAGATGGTGGGACAGTCAGAACACACATAACATTTTTTGATTAAGTTCACCATCTCCAATGAGCATGGTTTATGGTGCTCCAAAACAATTACAATAGTAACAGTAAAGATCATGACTGCTATAATATTACAAACGGTGCCCCCCAAATGTATACACATTTGAAGAGATGTTTGTTAACTGTGTATTACTTTTCAAAATTGAATTGAAGATACTGTTACTGGCCAAGCATACCTAGACATGTTATGTTATCCATGTTGCCTGCAATTCATACACTTTTGAGGAATGATAGATTTTACTTCCAACATGATCTCCTCAATTGTGTATATGTTTTTGGCACCCCCGTATATTAATGATAAAGTTTGAAATGTTGCAAGAATTGGCAAAATGTGACATGAAGTGAGCACATGCTGTTGAAGAAATGGTGCTAACAGAGTTGCTCAACACAGAGTTGCCACAAAACTTTAATTTGTAAAAAACACAGTATCTGCAAAGCACAATAAAGCATAGCACAATAAAAAAGGTACCCCAAACTACGTCAAGGCTGGTGACTCCTATGCTGAATTTACAACCCAAACCCCTGTCCTTGGCTCCATATCTAAATAATGAGCAATTCACATTTCACACAGGAAGGTCAAATGAACACAAAGTGAACTCATTATTCCGGCTAATGTACTAATCTACTTCTCTGCCTCAGTTCTCAGCTGGAGTCACCCAAGCTGGAAGCTGAAAGGCTTCCTGAGCCATTGCTTCACCCTTCACTACTTCATCAATCAGAGCCAAACCTTGTTCCTACTTAAGTCTCTCAAATTCCCTTTGTCGATCCCTCTGTCTGGTTAGGACCCCCATCATCTTAGGCCTGGGATACTAAAGCAGCACCCTACCTGGTCTCTCTACTCCAGTCTTATCCCCTGTAATCCATCACATGGCGTGTGGAAGCCATAATGACCTTTTAAAATACAAAACTGTCCAATCAGCCTACTTGCAACGCTTCAATGGTTTCCTATCATCTACAGAGTCAAATTCAAGCTTATTATCTACTTTTCTAGTCTGATCTCCTGTCATTTCTAATCTGCCCTTCTGGCATACTGCCCACACTATTCCCCATAAACAGCTGGCTCATGCTGTTCTCTCTGCCTGGAATGTCCATCTCCCACTCATCCTCATTTAACTAACCTGTACTTATCATTTAAGACTTTCTCCAGACAACACATCATCCCCTTAGTCTGCCTGTTCTACTAAAAAATCATTGAAAGTATATTTTCTATGTCTTCAAATCTAAACTTACTAAAAGTTCCACTTGTAAGAGAAACATTACAATGTAACATCCCAGGACTCTGTTGTAATAGCAATACTAACTTATTATATATATTTGCTGCTCTAATAGCTGATCCTGTATTATGGGCACTAATGAGATAGACTATGTTGGGCAGTGCCCGTAGCTCAGTGG
Source organism: Arctocebus calabarensis (assembly GCA_963573935.1). Classification (NCBI taxonomy): domain Eukaryota; kingdom Metazoa; phylum Chordata; class Mammalia; order Primates; family Lorisidae; genus Arctocebus; species Arctocebus calabarensis. The sequence continues at coordinate 12,163 of CAUYON010053776.1, read as the reverse complement.
GTAGGGTGCTGGCCACATACACTGGGCCTAGCAGGTTTTAACTCAGCCCAGGCCTGTTAAATGACAACTACAACAAAAAAATAGCTGGGCATTGTGGCAGGCACCTGTAGTCCCAGCTACTTGGGAGGCTGAGGCAAGAGAATTCCTTAAGCCCAAGAGTTTGAGGTTGCTGTGAGCTGTGATGCCACAGCACTCTACCCAGGGCGACAAAGTGAGACTGTCTCAAAAAAAGAAAAAAAAATGGCTCGGCGCCTGTGGCTCAACAGGCTGAGGCGCCAGCCACGTACACCTGAGCTGGCGGGTTCAAATCCATCCAGGGCCCGCCAAACCACAATGACGGCTGCAACCAAAAAGTGGCCGGGCATTGTGGCAGGTGCCTGTAGTCCCAGCTACTTGGGAGGAGGAGGCAAGAGACTCACTTGAGCCCAGGAATTGGAGGTTGCTGTGAGCTGTGATGCCACAGCACTCTATCCAGGGTAACGGCTTGAGGCTCTGTCTCAAAAAAAAAAAAAAATGAGATGGACTATGCTGTTATAAGCATAAATATGTATACATGGATGTGCATATATATATGTTTTCCTTTGAGGTCCATGTTAACCATTGCCATTTGTAAAACTGGTAATGATTGAGAAAGGAGGCCCAATGGTATGGGGGAAAGAACATGAATTTTAGAAAAGAGAAATGGGTTTGTATTTAAGCTCCATCACATCTGCTTTTGTGATATAGGATAAAGAATTTAATAGCTCTGATGTCCTAATCTGTAAACTGGGGATCTTACCACCTCCTAGTATGCTCCCTATTTATTAGATATAATGTTTTTAATGGGCTTAATATATGACCAGGTAATCCTAAATACTGAATAAATGATATCTTTTATAATCAATATTGAGCACACAAAAATCTGACGGAGAAAACATATTCAATTTAAAACTCAAAACTGTCGATTCAGAAAAGATAAACTTTTAGACATAACTTTTAGAGACAACTCTAAAAGTAGAGTTAATTTCAAAACATGCAAAACCTCCACACTTTCAAAATGCTTATTACCCTGCAAAATTTATCTTTGGTCCTCCCATGTTTATCAGATCATCCTTCTCTCTCCAACTTGCCCCCACTTAATGAAATCATCCCTCTGTAGGACTAAATATTAAAAGAAAATAATAGCCTCTACTATAAATAAAATTTAAAACAGAAAGAAAAGGATGTTATATTTTATTACTTGTTACTATCTGATTGATTAGACTCAAAATAGCTCAGAGTTATTAAATCAGTAACTCAGTTCCTGTAAGATATGTAATACTTAGAACAAAATAACATTTATAAAGCTTATGTACTGTAGCAAGTAAGAAAAAGACAATGTGGTTATTAACTTTTAACAAATATCTATTGTATATTTATTATATCTTAGACATGAAAAAATGAAGAAATGACATAATCCTTGCTCTTTGAGTCATAGACTAATAGAGGAATTAGTCACATATTTAGCCAATAACAATAATAAAAATTTTAAAGTACAATATTAAAGAATAAAAAATAATTATGAGAAATCAAAGAATTGGGCTCAGTGCCTGTAGCTCAGCGGCTAGAGTGCCAGCCGTATACAGCGGAGCTGGCAAGTTTGAACCCAGCCTGGGCCTGCCAAACAACAATGATAATTACAACCAAAAAATAGCCAGGCATTGTGGTGGGTGCCTTTAGTCCCAGATACTTGGGAGGCTGAGGCAAGAGAATCACTTAAGCCCAAGAGTTGGAGGTTGCTGTGAGCTGTGACACCACAGCACTCTGCCAAGGGCGACATAGGGAGACTCTGTCTCCAAAAAAGGGTGGGGGGGAATAAAAGGAGAGATCAAAGAATTACGGAAGCTAAATCTACTAGGGTGAGGGTTGATTCCTCACAAAGGATATTTCTTCAGAGGTGAGGATATATACAACCCGAACGGGAGGGCAGGGAGACACAGAGAATATAAGACAGTATGAACAATTTGCCATATGTACACATACCTGAATATTTCAATTTTCTTGTCATGAATACAAGAACAAGGTGAAAAGGGGAAGTTGGGCAGGTAATTTGTATATATGCATGCTTATTGCTCTTTTTTTTTTTTTTAAGAGACAGTCTCATTTTATCACCCTCGGTAGAGTCCTGTGGCATCACAGCTCACAGCAACCTCCAGCTCCTGGGCTTAAGCAATTCTCTTGCCTCAGCCTCCTGAGTGGCTGAGACTACAGGCGCCCATCACAACAGCTATTTTTTTGTTGCACTTTGGCCAGGGCCAGGTTCAAAAGTACATGGGGCCGGCACCCTACCCACTAAGCCATAGATGCCGCCCGATATGCATGCTTATTTATCCTTTGCTGAGAGTAAATCAATGTCTAAAACAAGGAACATAAATAAGAAAAGTAATTTATTATAATCATATTTATGCCTCATTAAATCAGAGTTTTTGTTATCCACTCTGAATATGTAAAACTTTGTCAAAAATGTTTGACTCAGCTCAGCGCCTGTGGCTCAGGCAGCTAAGGTGCTAGCCACATACACCTGAGCTGGCAGGTTCGAATCCAGCCTGGGCCTGCCAAAACAACAATAATGACTGCAACCAAAAAATAGCCTGGCATTGTGGCAGGAGCCTGTAGTCCCAGCTACTTGGGAGGCTGAGGCAGGAGACTTGCTTGAGCCCAGGAGTTGGAGGTTGCTATGAGCTGTGATGCCACAGCACTCTACACAGGGCATCAGCTTGAGGCTCTTTCTCAAAAAAAAAAAAAGCTTGACTCTCACAGATTTCTATTCTTAGCCTAAACCTTTGCTGAATATTATTTCTAAATATTTACACTTACAAACAAGGTTGAGGCCTTTATCTTGGTTAACGATGTTTATGATAAAGGCCAGAGCTAGGAATGACGGTGTAAGCCATGCCCTAGGGCAGCTCACTTGAATAGCCCCATTCAACAAAAAAGAATAATACAAGGATTTGCCACTTGCTTTTTCTTAGGCCTTAGCCTGTGTACACATTCCTACAACAGTTCAGCAATTCTTTCCCTTCTTATGACACTTACCTTCATAATTAAGCTTCTATGTTCCACAGACTGACTAAAATTTGTGCCAATTTCAAATATACTTGTGGTTCCATCCTCACACAAATTCATCCAGTAGTGATATTCCTCACGCCCAGGAAGTCGATTCCAAAAAGTCCTGAAGGCTTCCCAGACAGCCTCCTGGCACACTGGAAAACGGACAAAGAGGCAATTTTATAAAAAGCTAACATGTTCTAGGGATTCTCACAATGATCATAGACTGATTCATTCAGATTCCCCTGAGACATTCTTGCCCATAACGTCCTTTGTGGTGGACGCAGGTATAATTCTCTGTCAAAGCCCTTCTGTATATATAAACTTTTCAGATTTGAAGACAATTTATACTCCCCTCGGAATTTAAAACAGTATGATACAGGCACAAGAACAGACACATAAATCAATGGAATAGAATTGAGAGTCCAGAAAGAAATCATGCAAGTGATCTTCAGAAAGAATGCTAAGACTACTCAATGGAGAAAGAAAAGTTTTTTTCAACAAATGGTGCTGGGACAAGTGGATCACATGCAAAAGAAAAATAAATTTAAACTCTTACATCATATACAAAAAATTAACATGTTTCAAAGACTTAAATGTATATGCCAAAACCATAAAACCCCTTAACGGAAAACATAGGAGTAAATTTTATAACTTCAGATTTAGCAATGGACTCTTAGTTATGACACAAAAAGCACACCAAAAAAAAAAAAATAGATAAATGTGACTTCATCAAAATAAAAATTTGTGCATGAAAGACCCAGGGAAGCCAAGAAACAAGCCACAGAATAGGATAAAATACTTTTAAATCATTTATCTGATAAGAAATTATATCCAGAGTATATAAATAACTCTTACAACTCACTAATTAAAAGACAAATAGCACAACTAAAAATAGACCAGGGGACGGCGCCTGTGGCCCAGTGAGTAGGGGGCTGGCCCCATATACCGAGTGTGGTGGGTTCAAACCCAGCCCCGGCCAAACTGCAACAAAAAAATAGCCAGTTGTGGCAGGCGCCTGTAGTCCCAGCTACTCAGGAGGCTGAGGCAAGAGAATCACCTAAGCCCAGGAGTTGGAGGTTGCTGTGAGCTGTGACACCACTGCACTCTACCAAGGGTATGAAAGTGAGACTCTGTATCTTAAACAAACAAAAAAAAAATAGACAAGAATCTGAATAGACTTATTTCAAAAGAAGATATATGAATGAGCAATAAGAATATGGAGATGCTTAATGTTTTAAATCATTATCTAAATGCAAATAAAAATCACAAGGTACCACTTCACATGCACTAAAATGGTTATAACCATTTAAAAAAAAAAAAAGGAAAATAATGCTGGTAAAGATGGAAAGAAATCAAAACCCTCATACAGGGCAGCGCCTGTGGCTCAAAGGAGTAGGGCCCATACACCGGAGGTGGCGGGTTCAAACCCGGCCTTGGCCAAAAACTGAAAAAAAAAAAACAAACCCTCATACAGTGCTGGTAGGAATGTAAAATGTTACAATCACTTTGGACATCTGTCTGGTAAGTCCTCATATAGTTAAACATAAAGTTATGACCAAGAAATTTTACTCACAGTTATATACGTAAGATAAATGAAAACAAACCAAAAGGCCATTGACTGTCAACTGAGTAAACTTAATGCCATATATTCATATGATAGACTATTATTATTGGGCCATATAAAGGAATAAAGTATTGACACACATACAACATGGATAAACCTTGAAAATAATATGCAAAGGGAAAGAAGCCAGTCATAAAAGACCACATATTATGATCTCACTTTTATAATATACCCAGAATAGGCCATTCTTTACAGACAAAAAGTAGATCAGGCCAGGTGCAGTGACTCATGCCTGTAATCTTAGCATTCTGGGAGACAAAGGCGGGTGGATTGCCTGAGTTCGCGAGTTGGAGATGAGTCTGAGCAAAAGTGAGACCCTGTTTCTTAAAAATAGCTAGGCGTTTTGGTGGGTACCTGTAGTCCAAGCTACTTGGGAGGCTGAGGCAAGAGGATCACTTGAGCCCAAGTTGCTGTGAGCTGTGATGCCACAGCATTTCTACCCAGGGGGACAGAGTGAGACTCTGTCTCAAAATAAATCAGTAAATGAGTTTTAAAAAATTTTTAAAGTAGATTAATGGTTACCGAGGCCTGGGGAGAGGTGGGAGGACAATAAAAGAATTGATAGAGTGAGAGCTAAAGGGCATGGGGTTTCTTTTTGAGGAGATGAAAATGTTCTTAAACTGACTGTGGTGATTTAGTGTATCTGTGATTATACTATAAAACCACCACATTTTGTCTTTTAACTGAGAAAATTATATGATATGTGAATTATATCTCAATAAGAGCTGTAAAAATGCAATTCCCTCTGGAAAGGTAATGCAACCTTCACTTAGCCAGTGGCTTTTGGATAGTTGGGTGCTAACAAGAAGGTCCAGTTAATAAGTAAGGTGGAATTATAAAATCCAGAATAATTTAATAGAGAAGGAGAGTTGGAGGCAGTCTGGAGCATTCACACACTCAGACAGGAGACATCTAACAGAACACTGTCGCGTAGACAGAGAAGAGCAAGGTCGGCAAGATTCCAGGGAAGTCCTAAGGCAGACAAAACTCACTACAGCAAAGGCCACATACTTTGCTAATTTGGCCTATAGCTAGACCTGTTCAGAATTCCCATCCTTGCCAAACTATTTTCATTTGGCCTTTAGTAACTGCTGAAGAGAACTCTATTTTTGACAGGATAATGAATCTACAAATTTCTCTTTTCTTAAAGAGACAAACTGCCCTGCAAACTGGTAGAAGAAGGGAAAATGTGATGATAACATTCTGAAGAAGAAAATGCTAGGGTTTAATCTGTCTTTAATCCTTTTACTAGGTCTCAGGTGGTGTGCCTTATCTAACACATAGAAATCCAGGAACCTAGTACAGAGCTATCTTTTTTTTAGGGTAATGTATTTTCCTTTCAAAATTGTGGAGCCCAAAACCTGTGGAACAGTCAACCTTGGAGCAATTAGGCTAGAAAAAGAAATAGAAGACATACAAATGGAAACAGTAAAACTCCATTTCCAGATGAAATAATTATCTATCCAGAAAACCCTTAGGAATATACAAGAAGCTATTAGAACTAATAAGTGAGTTCAGCAAAGTTGCAGGTCGATATACAAAAATCAGCTGTACATGTATATGTAGCTGTGTAGGTATATAAATATATATATATATATATATATATATACACACACACATACATATGTATCTATACTAGGAAGGAATAATCAGAAATTAAATTTTTAAATTATCATTAACAATAGCATGAAAAATTGTGAAATCCTTATAAATAAATCTGATAAAAGATATGCAAGACCTGTACACTAAACAAAATTTGTTACTGGTATGCTCCTTCCACTTAACCAATGACACGAACATCAATTTGGGATATCCAACGGCCCTAGCAAATAACAATATTATTTTTAGTGGTCTTAGCTAATATTCACCAAGACGATTAAAATAATATTGTTATTTGTATTTCAAGAGTAAAGAAAATGAGATTTTTTTTTTTTTGAGACAGAGCCTCAAACTATTGCCCGGTGTAGAGTGCTGTGGCATCACCACTCACAGCAACCTCCAACTCCTAGACTTAAGTGATTCTCTTGCCTTAGCCTCCCAAGTAGCTGGGACCATAGGCACCCACCACAATGCCCGGCTATTTTTTGTTGTCATCATTGTTGTTGCCATCATTGTTGTTTGGCAGGCCCAGGCTGGATTCCAACCCACCAGCACAGGTGTATGTGGCTGGCGCCTTAGCCGTTTGAGCCACAGGCATCGAGTCAGAAAATGAGATTTTTGAAAATTGAATAATTTTTCTAACAAATCTGCAGGTCAAACTGAGATTTGTATAGTACTGTGTCCCAAATATTGCATGGGACATATAGACTAAAAAGATTATTTTTTGTTTCTCTGAAATCCAAATTTACTTGGGTGCCCTGCATTTATATTTGCTAAATCTGACAACGCCATGTGTGGGTCAAGTTTGAGCTGTGAATGGCCTCATCCCTGAGGACTCTACCTACCCCTTCCATAATGAGTTTTTTTTTTTTTTTTTGGAGACAGAGCCTCAAGCTGTCACCCTGGATAGAGTGCCATGGCACCACAGCTCACAGCAACCTCCAATTCCTGCCTCCGCCTCCCTAGTAGCTGGGACTACAGGCTCCCGCCACAACGCCCGGCCATTTTTTTGTTTGTTTGTTTTTGTGTTTTTTTTTTTTGGTTGCAGCTGTCATTGTTGTTTGGCGGGCTGGGGCTGGATTCAAACCCACAAGCTCAGGTGTACACGGCTGGCGCCTTAGCCTGCTGAGCCACAGGCACCAAACCTTCCATCGTGAGTTTTAAACAAACGGAACTAGATCCAGCTTTTGGGTCCTGAGATCTTCCATAAGCTGTTTCCCACTCTGATTCACTAGAAAGTGCCAACGTATTTTTCAAATCAGGACTTCTACCACCCCTGTCATGCACAGTCCTTTCCATTTGTGTCCTTACTACATGGGTCATAGTCAAAAGACAGGCACACAAAAACAGACTTCCCAGTTGTTGGAGCCCATATAGCCTATAGCTAGGAGGAGTGAGAGTTATAAGAAATACCTGTATAGCTCAATAATGGAACACCTGGGTGGAAAGGGCATGGAGAGGGATTTGGCTCTCCTAACAAGCATGAGAGCTCAGGACATGAGAGCAGTGGTGAATTGGCGTCTCTACACCTGCGGTGTTGAGAAGCACGAGATCAACCTTCTATTAGGCTGGAGGAGCAGACAGTCGGGACCATGTGCATTCTATCTCAGACCCGCTTACTCTGCCTCTGTCTCCTCTCCTGCCTGCAGAACGGCAGCACAGAGTCTCTCTGCTGAAGATCACCAAGCTCTGCTAAAGACTAAGATCGATCTATTCTAAGAAGACTGCTTTATTCTCTCTACGACTCACTCTTCTCTCTCTGTCTCTCCAGCTAAAGTAGATAGCCCTCAGGCGCTGAAGAGAAACTGAACCTAAGCAAGGTAACTTAGCGGTCCCGTCCGGAACCTAGTTAAGCTGGGCCGGAGACCTGGCTAGTCCTGGGCCCTGGCAAGAAGTGTCAGAAGTGACAAGTGACACCCAGTCTCCTTCAGTATAACAATATATCTTTTCCATGCCCAGATTCCCCTGCCAAGCACATCCACAAAGGGTAATAAAATGGCACCTGTGTAATGGTGCCAGATGCACCAACATCAGTCAAAAATAAAATACAACATACAGTAACCTTTTAACAAAACATAGCATTGGAAGAAGAGACTAAAAGCCTGCCATCGTTTGTGGTTGCTATTATTTAACAGCTGATACAGTATTCTGGTGATGATACTGTTCTGCTTAGTTAGCTTCTGAACACATTATTTTTTCACTGGATTAATGCTATGTTTAATTATTTATTGTTAATGTACTTATGGGTGAATAAATATAAGAGAATAATTGCTTGTTGGTGGCATATAAATTCAGTCAGGAATAATAGTTGTGCCAAACAACCACAGATTGTCCACTGGGTGACTGAGATAGGAAAACCTACAATGGTTCAATATACATGAACTTTGTTTCATATATAAAACCATCCAGAATATTGTAGGGAGGGAGGAGAGGCACAGAGGGAGGAGGGTCTCCGTGCTCCCACCTAATGGGTACAGTGTAAAGGTATAAGGCACAGCTCCTGGGTGCACTACCACAGGGACTGTACCTAACAAATGCACACATTGTAACCTAATCGTTTGTACCCTCATGTTAATCTGAAATTTAAAAAAAAAGAAAATTAGTAGAAGTGTTAAAAAAAAAAGAAAAAAAGGATATTGTATTAGATGCTGTTCAGGCTATGTACGTAAGGTGTATGTAAAACATAAGTGAATTTCCCTTTTGGACTTGGGTCCCATCCCCAAGATAACTCATCATGTATATGCAGCAAATGTTCTAAAATTCAAAAAAAATTGAAATTGAAATATGTCTGGTCCCAAGCATTTTGGAAAAGACAACCTGTTTTATTAAGATGACAATTCTTCCCAAAGTGATTTAGACTCAACACAATCCCAATCAAAATCTCAGAAGCCCTTCTTATAGAATTTCATAAGCTAATTCTAATATTTATATGGAATATAAAAGTCTTAGCATAACTAAGCAAATTTGAAAAGGAACAAAGCAGAAGAACTTACATTATCTGATTCAAAGACTCATTACAAACTATATAGTAAGCCAAACAGTATAGTATTAGCATGAAAATAGACAAACAGATCAGCAAATCAGAATGAAGAGTGCAGAAATAGATGCACCATATACAGAAGACTAATTCTCAACAAAAGTGCAAAAGGCAAGAAAGAATAATCTTTCTAACAAATGGTGCTGAAACAATTGGCTAAGCATATGCAAAAAATTATCTACAAAGTATTATTGTTAAAAATTAACTCAAAGTAGATCATAGACCAAAATACAAAACCTAAAAACTACAAAACTTCTACAGAAAAATATAAAAGAAAATACCTTGTGATGTTGGGTTAAGCCAACGTAGACCTAACACCAAAACCACGATCCCCCAAAAAACTGAAAAACTGGACATTATCAAAATTTAAAACTTCTCCTCAAATATTTCATTAGTAAAATAAAAAGACAAGCCACTGACTGGGAGAAAACGTATGCAAAAAATATATTTGACAAAGAACTTGTACCTCAAATACATTAAGAATTCTTATAACTTAATGACAAACAACGTATTTTTTAAATGGGCAAAATATTCAAAAAGACTCTTCAAAAAGATAACACAAATGACAAGCACATAAAAAGTTGTTCAAAATCATTAGTTACTAGTCATTATAAAAATGTATAAGTTAAAATCACAGTACAATATGGATCACTAGAATAGCTAAAGTTAAAAAAGACTGACCCTATCAATCGTTGCAAGGATGTGAAGAAATGAAACCTGAGACACTGCTGGTGATAGAGTCACATGAGGAAAGTTTGTCAATTTCTTCAAAAATTAAACATATACCATTACGTAACCCAGATGTAGTAGTATTGTTTCTCAATAGAAATAAAAATATGTTCTCACAAAAAACTTGTATCCAAAAGGTCATAATTTCTTTCTTTGTAATCATAATAATTGAAAACAATCCAAACATCCCAAATTATGTTATATACACAAAATGGAATATTACCCAACAATAAAAGGTAAACTATTGATACACACACAAAAGGGATGAATTTCAAAATAATTACAATGAGTAAAAGAAACCAAACCAAAAAGAAAGAGTTCATAATATGATTTGATTTATATACATAACTATAGAAAATGCAAACTAATATATGGAGAAGGCAAATTAGTAATCACTTCAGAACTGGAGTAAGGAGAGGTAGTGATTATAAAAAGATATGAGGAAATGTTTAGACATGATTGATATCTTAATTGTAATGATGGTTTCATGGATAAATTTTTCAAAACGAATCAAATGAAATACTTTAAATATGTGTAACCTGGTGGCATCTGTAGCTCAGTGGATAGGGCGCCGGCCACACACATCGAGGCTATGCTGAATAAAGTGGAGAGATTAAGGTTCCTGGTCTTGTTCCTGATAGTAGAGGAAACACTGGAGTTGTTTCACTGTTGATAAAATGGTATTGAGGGCTTGTTTACATGAACTTATTATGGTAGATGTATACTTTTTATTTAAGATGTATACTTTCGGGCTCGGCGCCTGTGGCTCAATGGGCTAAGGCGCCAGCCACATACACCTGAGCTGGTGGGTTCGAATCCAGCCCGGGCCCGCCAAACAACAATGATGGCTGCAACCAAAAAATAGCCAGGCGTTGTGGCGGGCACCTGTAGTCCCAGCTACTTGGGAGGTTGAGGCAGGAGATTTGCTTGAGCCCCGGAGTTGGAGGTTGCTGTGAGCTGTAATGCCACGGCACTCTACCCAGGGTGACAGCTTGAAGCTCTGTCTCAAAAAAAAAAAAAAAAAAATGTATACTTTTTATTTAAGATGTATACTTTTTTTCTTTTGTACAGACAGAGTCTCACTTTATCCGCCTCTGTAGGGTGCTGTGGTATCACAGAGCTCACAGCAACCACCAACTCCTGGGCTTAGGAGATTCTCTTGCCTCAGCCTCCCAAGTAACTGGGAGTTTACAGGCACCCACCACAATGCCCGGCTATTTTTTTATTTTGCAGTTCAGCCAAGGCTGGGTTTGAACCCACCACCTTTGGTATATGGGGCCAGCGCCCTACTCGCTGAGCCACAGGCACCGCCCAAGATGTATACTTTTGAATGTATACTATTTTGATTTTTTAATCCTGAAAATGTGTTTAATTTTGTCAAATACTTTTAATGAAATTTTGAGATGATTAAAATAATAATAACGATATAAAGTAAAAATTCAGTTACTAGAAATCACATCTTGATAAATTAGTAACTGTCATTCTCCTTCACACTCAGTTTCTTTATTCTCTTCCCATGCTCTTAGGAATTTTCCATTTCTGGCATATACCCTATACACAAAATGTTAGGTCTATGGACTCCACTTAAAAAGGAAAAGGAAAGTGTCTGTTTACTAATGCTTGATAGCTCCCAAATACAATCAGGAAATATAAATACACTCATAAAAAAGAGCCGCTAATACCTTGTACCACTTTAACAAACAAACATATCCAATATATAAACAGATGTAATATCTACTATTAAATTTTTATTTTATTTCAAAAACTCTGGTGAGGGAGAAGAAGAACAGGAAAGGAAAATAAAAACAATAAAGTAATAACCCAAACAGGTGTGCCTTGAAAATAGTAGGGGTTCAAAAAACATTTGTTGAATAAATGAGTGAATAAATGCATGAATGGATAAGCTTGATTTCACACTCATTTCATCATCTATCTCCACTTTACTAACATCACATTCATATTAGGGCTTTTTTTTTTTTTTTAATAATTTTATTGAATCATAATTATGTACATTGGTGCAATCACAGGGCACGATTCATATACATTCAGAAATATTTTGATCATACTGTTACAGATATCCTTCATGGCATTTCCTTGATCACTAT
>CAUYON010053774.1:0-32868 GCA_963573935.1 Arctocebus calabarensis | reverse complement strand
AGTTATGTCTGGCTTTTCTTTTTTTCTCTCTATCTCTCTCTCCCTTTTTTTTTTTTTTTTTTTTTTTTTGATACATAGTCTCAATATTTTAACCCTGGGGTTGTGTTCCGTGGTATAATAAAAGCAAATTATTTGGTATTTTTTATCGAAGGCAAACAACCCCAGGGTTTAAATTTTTTTCCTCTTTTAAAAAAAAAAAAAAAAAAAAAAAAAAGGAAGAGAGAGATAGAGAGAAAAAAAGAAAAGCCAGACATAACTAGTACATACTGTATGATCCAATTTATATGGAGTGCTGGAACAAGCAAAACCAATCTACTGTGACAGAAATTGAAGTAATGTTGCTAAAGGGGAAAGGCAATTAATTAGAAAAAGGAATGAGGGACATTATGGGGTAAAGAAAATGATATGTACTGAGGGGCAACCATTGAACATGGGTGCATGTAGTGCATTTTTCACAGCTTATGAAAGGGTACACTTAAAATCTATGCATTTTATTATATGTAAATTATACCTAAATTTAAGAAATTAGGTGTTAAACAAAATAATATCCTAAAATTCTAAAGGGGATACAAAAATAGAGGAGGAGGTCAACGTTCAGGACATATTGCAACAGCTAGGAATGGATGTCAGCCACAGCTAAGACTTGGCCTAAATAACACTAAGTCCTCATATGAAGTATCACAAACAGTTCCATTTCACTTGTCAGTTTCAGTAGGCCATGCCCAGCCATGAGTAGGCATGAAAGAGCAAGTTAAAAAGTACTACATATGCTGGACTGGGGGCCTAGAAGATGAAGAGGAAAATAGTGATTGATTTTATTCAAATGCAACCTGGTTGGGGACAACATTTCCTATGTATACTCACCTTTCTCAAGCAAACATCTACATATGGTTGTGTTTTCCTGATGTCTATCAGCCGTTCTTTGTTGCAGATTTGAGCACAGCACATGTTCCAATTAACTCCACTCTTTGTTTTAACTTGCTCATTTGCTGTCCCTTGCCAAAAAGGGGTAGGTGGTGGGTTACATAACAGGGATTGGGGTGGAATTTGCTGCCAAGTCTGCACAGGGAATTGGCAGAATGTGTGTGGTATGGGTGGGGGCTGGTAGAAGATAGAGAAAGAAGGGGAGATGATAGGAAGAATAGCATCCTGGTAGACAGACTTTGTCAAAGGCAGACCTGGCTGGCTACCTGGCTAGTGGAAAGAATGTCAAAGGGTAGTCAAATTGGAGAAAATGATTAGTCAACATATAGGATATAGATGGGTTTTTTTTTACACAATAATTTTTTTCCCTAGGGTGATGCTTATAGGAAATGTCTGAGATGACAATGACTTTATGAAGAGTCTTGATCCAAGTGCACTCTAGATGAGATTTTTGATAACAGAGAGAGAGACAATGAGAATGAATCAGGTTAAAGGACAAAATAGACTTCAACAAAATTTTTTCAAGTAATCTAGAAGAGATTCAACAAATGTGCATTCTTATCATTTTAGTAAATAAAGTACTCGTAAGAAAGTAAATATTAAACTTGATCTTCCTAGACAGTCTTAACAGCATCTTATACATTTAGATCAATATGCTATTCAAACTCACTTGTGGCTCAGTTGGTATATTCCATTGTCACAAACTATATTCCCAATCCTATTCAACCATTTCCAACCTATGAAAGAATTTATACATTTTAAACAAGAATAACTACCACTAGAAAAAATTAACAGAAACTAAATTCTAAAAGGCAGTCACCATAAAGCAGTGGTTCTCAACCTTCCTAATGCCATGGCCCTTTAATACAGTTCCTGTGGGTCGCGACCCACAGTTTGAGAACTGCTGCTGTAAAGTATTCCTGGGACTGGTCCCTTTGAAGACAGAATAACAGGGAGTCACCAATGTAACCCCCCAAAAGTATTTATATTAAAATGACATATAATCAAATGGTCTTTAAGTTTCTCAGCAACAGGCAACAAAAAACATGGGCCAAACTAAATGTTATTTACTACAGAGATAAATGTTCTGCTTCTTAATTCAAAACTTCCTCAAAGAGGAAAATGTGACAAAGATGAAAAATTGGTCCGTTATTGCAATTACTGTCATATTCACAACTGCCACACACTTGGCTTTTTAAACTATATGGTTTAATGATTTTCTAGAACACCAGGACACCAAACTATGAGGAGAAAGATGGCAGAGTGGGTTAAAAAAATTAAAAAGATGGGCAGCGCCTGTGGCTCATCGAGTAGGGAACCGGCCCCATATACCAAAAGTGGCGGGTTCAAACCTGGCCTCGGCTGAACTGCAAAAAGAAAAAAGAAAAAATAGCCGGGCACTGTGGCAGTTGCCTGTACTCCCAGCTACTCTGGAGGCTGAGGCAAGGGAATCACCTAAGCCCAGGAGTTGGAGGTTGCTGTGAGCTGTGTGACGCCATGGCACTCTATCGAGGGTGATGGAGTAAAACTCTGTCTCTACAAAAAAAAAAAAAAAAAATTAAAAAGATGGTAGAATAACAATACATCCAGGTTCTATTAGCCAAGACCAGATTAGATGTGTGTAGTGCTGGAAAGCAAATTAAAAACACAATTCTGAACATGGAACTTCCTTAGCTCCCTAGAAACCTAAAGATTAGGGAGAAGTATCAAAAAACAAACATTATTCCCTGAGCTGGATGCAAAGTAATGAGGACAGAGCCTATCACAGCATGTTTAATAACATAATTTTGCTAAGGCAAACTAAAGGGTGGTTAATGAGGTTCCATCAAATAAGTTATGTGAATTGTGTCATTTGCAAACCACAAAATATCACATTAGTTAAGGGAAACATTTGACAAGCAGTTTCTAGTCTCTTGACCAATTCCACATTAGGCAATCTTGCAAAATGACATGATTAACACTACTTACCTAATCTTCATTTGCAATTCATTAGGAATAGTTTTCTAGCAGAATTATGCCCTCTAAAGGTGATCAGGTACACAAGGGCAGTTAACAAATTTATGAGGTATTCAAACTATGATAAAAATGTAGCTTCAGTGGATCAGTTTGAGCTAAAACCAGTGATGTCTTTATGTGCCAAAAAGTATAACCACTCAGTCCCCTTAGAATTTGTGATGAAAGATGAGAACAAAGAAGCATACCTTTCATACATAAGAGTGTGTGTATGTATATAAATTCATCCTGCACTTTGTACAATGCAGGAATATCAAACAATGAGTTCTACAAACCAAAATACGTGTGTACATCCAGTGAAAGAGACAATAAGCCTGACTAAGACAGAACTTCCAATGGTGTTCCAGAACTGACAGCATCAGATGAGCTCCTGGTCCTCAGCACACTTGTGAGTTTTGGAGCTGAACGCAGCATGTGCTATTCCCCTGAATCAGCCAATATCTTGAGAGGCTAGAGGTCTGAAGCTGACCAATTCTTTATGAAGCATTAGCTTTAAAACAAGACATTCCCAGAGTCCCTGGAAAGAAAAGACGACCTAGAAGACTGCTTTCTCAGACCCTCAT
Source organism: Arctocebus calabarensis (assembly GCA_963573935.1). Classification (NCBI taxonomy): domain Eukaryota; kingdom Metazoa; phylum Chordata; class Mammalia; order Primates; family Lorisidae; genus Arctocebus; species Arctocebus calabarensis. The sequence goes on along the minus strand of CAUYON010053774.1, from coordinate 29,368 downwards.
AAATCAAAAGGGAGAATCTAGTCCAGTGGCGACACATCTTTCTTTCCATAACCTAATGTTTTTCTTACAGAAAGTTCACTGAACTCAAGAGGAAAATTAGGTGCACTGGTGCACCAGGGCTTAGAATTAGACAGAAAAAGAAAGCGGGAAAGAGAAGAAAAGAAATATATTGTGCTCATGGATTGTTTTATGTCTTTTTTTGTTTTTTAAGATATTTTCAAAACGCCATCAATGACTGCATGCTTGAAAAGCTACCTTTACAGGCCTGTTTCCAAACTTTTAAACTTAAAATCTTCATGATTTTATGTTCATGTGGCAAAAACTATGAGAAAAGAGGCATCTATTTCTGATGTGGAAATGACAAACTAGCTATAATTTTTTTTTCAGATAATGCAATCAGAAACTTCATATATTTGAAAGCCTAATGCTATAGAATGATAAATGATAAGGTACAAGCCTTTGTTCAACACACACTGAAATGTGAAGATCATTTGCTCCATGGTAAAGTTTTAAAGTATCCCAAAGAACAGAACTATGGAGACACAAAGACCTTTAGAAATCCATCCTATCATAGTTTTCCAAATACTCCTTACAGGAAGGTTAAATTCTAGCCCACTGTTTCAGAAATACAGACACTGAAGACCAAAGATGCTCATCCAATCCCATAAGCTTAGACTTGCAGTCCACATCCAACCCCAGATGCACAGCAGAAGAAGGCAAAGAGCAGAGGAGAAAACAAAAATGGAGATGAATGCACAATCAGTTTCAACACGACTTTGCCCTGAATACCGAATATAAAACGTATGTCATTCCCAAGACACGGGAACTCTTTAAAATTCAAAACAATATTGACTGCAGATATTTTCAAATAGAATTTTACTTGTCAACCATTTTTAATATGGAACAGAGGGCATAATTGGAACCATTCCATTTTTAGAAAATGTTTAAGTGAAGATGCATTGTACGTGTACCTTAGTGAAGAAGTACTGGGCTTGGCAAGTTAGACCATCGCTGATTTGTTTATGACTTAGTGGTAAAATATTCTGTTTTTACCTATTCTATAAAGACTAATTAGGTTTTTTTTATCTTTTTTAGTTTTTTATTGTTGCCTTGTACAAAGTGCTTCATGTCTAAAGTATGAATAACAAGAGTCCATCAAAAGCCTGATTTCATAGCAGAAAAGTACATTTGAAAAAACCTTTTTAATCTTTTTCACACAATAGACTAATTACTGATTTTTATGTATAAATAATGTTATTTCAGACCAACACTTGACTTCTAAAAATGTACTTCTAAAAAAATACAGTTTCAATTGGGTATATATAGGTAAGAGTATTATTATACAACATGGCAAAATCAATTGCTTTAAGAAAAAGACAATCACCTTTTAGAACCTGCTAGTTCAAAATACGTGGCAGCTTCCAAGCAGCAAAAAGCATCCCTCACAAAACATGCCTTTAGTGATCCTGTGTGTCTTCCACCTTCCAAAATGTTATGGAATTTGGTGTCCAAAAAGGTATGTTTTCATAAGCTCTCTAAATGCGGATATCTACTATATATAATAAAAAAAAAATTTCACTTTTGAAAATTCATTTTTTATCTTGATTTTCTTTATAGTCAGAAAACTCTTTGAAAACAACCATCCCTATATGCCTCAGTTTCCTCACCAGAAAGAAGGTCTTCTTAAGAAGATATCCTATTCCACAAGGATATTATGAGGATTAATGAGAAACTAAAAGTAAAACATTGTAAGCTGTGTAAAAACAACAGCTCAAATACAGAAACCACAATCACATTCAGCTGCACTTTCAACAGAGAACCATACAATGTTATAACAGTATCTACCTGTTCCTCTTCTAAGCTATCAGGTTGATGCTAAATAATGCACATTTCAATTTTGATCCGATTTTGTTAATGACTTAAAAGCCAATCATCTTTGATTTCCAATAAGCAAAATCAGACTCATTTTATATTTCCCTTTGTTACTCTGACAGATTCTAAATACAGCTTGACTTTACTGTTGTTCTGAACGATTCATATTACAAAGATTTTGTCACAGAACGGGGTAAAATACTACAGGGTTTGGGCTTCTTACCCTCCACCAGTCACTTGTCCTAGAAACTACACAGAATTCCCAGCTCTCCAGCTGATCATGGCTGGGAGCTCATTAGGCTGTTCCTCACGTTAAATTACTGAAAAGGGTGATGTATTTATAATACAGCTTGCGATGCTATAAAATGGCTCATCAATCTGTTTTATTCATGGAAAGTCCACATAAGGCCACTAGTCTGTTACTGGCAATAAACCTTGGGTGCGTCTTCAAAAGACCTGCATATTAGATAGTGATTTATGCCTCTGTCCAAGAAATCAAACATGATACTAACAAGGCAAGGGATAACTCAACTGACACTTTCAAAAGCAATATAATTTCAGTAGTAAATCAAGTAGGTATAACATATATAGAAAAGAGAGAAAGATGATTAGCATGTACATATCAAAAGAAAAGTAGGGTGTTTAAAACAACACCAATCCTATGTTCAGATCTTAACCATTCCTAATCTGTTCTTTATGCTACCTTTCTTACATGACATTTTGGGTTTTTTGTTGTTTTTTTTTTTTAATTTTTATTTTTTATTAAATCATAACTGTGTACATTAGTGCAATCATGGGGTTATATGACATTTTGTACATAGCATATGCATTCCTCACCCCCTTTTTCATAATGAGAATATCCTTTTGTGAAGACATTGACACCTAAATGGTTGCCTTTTTATCTTTTTAATATCCAAAGACAGAGTTGCTTAGCTATTTTTACCTTTGAAATGTAAAGCTGTTTTTGGATGAGACATGAAGACCCAACAAAAAGAACATGAAATATTTAGAATCAACATAAGAAATCAAAATAATGAATTGGGTCTTACTATATTGTTTTCAGATAACAGCACTTTTATTAGAAATTTTTTCTCTTAGGAATCTCTTAGTAAACACCAGTTCCGCATAGAGATCTCACACCCACTGAGCTTCCTTTTAGGTTGCCAAACACTTATTAAACAAACAGTATGAATCTAAAAAGGTAGATATAGAAAATGAAGAGTTTCTCACACAAGTAAATAAATGGGTTTACTTTAAAACAACTCATTTAACAAAAGATTATGGTGAGTTACGCAAATTCAACATACTATCACATATACGGAACCTGTCCACATTATTTTATTTGAAAAAGAGAAACCTCACTTTTTTTTTTTTTTTTTTTTTTGAGACAGAGCCTCAAGCTGTCACCCTGGGTAGAGTGCTGTGGCATCACAGCTCACAGCAGCCTCCAATTCCTGAGCTCAAGTGAGTCTCCTGCCTCCGTCTCCCAGGTAGCTGGGACTACAGGCGCCCGCCACAACGCCCGGCCATTTTTTTGGTTGCAGCCGTCATTCTTGTTTGGCGGGCCCGGGCTGGTTTCGAACGCGCCAGCTCAGGTGTACATGGCTGGCACCTTAGCCCGTTGAGCCACAGGCGCCAAGCCGAGAAACCTCATTTTTGAAGGAGAGGTTTTTATACTATAAGTGCTCATGACATCACCACTTTTCTTCCCCATCAGTATATCTTATATTCTCCTTCGGGCAAAACTGGAAAGCTACTGGAGTTTTCCTCATGGACGGCTTAATCTTATGAATAGGAGTCATGCATGCAACAACATTCCTAAAAGCGAAAGGGAGAAAGGCATCTCCCAGTTATTGTCAGTCAAACTAAAGCACTCAGCTTCAGCAAAGAATAACTGAAACACCTTCCATTTCACTCAAATCAAGCAATTTTGGCAAACTGAAGTCTTGATGCATCAAGCCCTACAGAGGATCCACTCTGCTTCCTCAAGGGCACCTTGAGCTCCCCACTTTCTAAGGTTGATAGTCATGTTTTTTTTCAACTTTTGCTTTCGAAGTGTTGGTATTTATATTTGAACAAAGCAAATATGAATCCTAAATTATAAACCAGTATTTTCAGCTAAAAATTTCTTGGTTTTCAAAATAAAGGAAATTTTAAATGCTATAAAATGATCTGAGTACTACAGAATTTAACAACTATAAAGAGAACTCTGAATTCATAGAAACGAATGTCTCAATGTAGTTTTACTATTAAACAACTTTTAAAATAACTGCAGATCAATTAAGTTTGGCAGTTGATTACTCTTCCCCATATCTCACCTATTACCAAAAGCTTTTGAAATAGCAGAGGGGAAAACTAACACCCCACCCCCCCAAAAAATTGCAGTGTCCACCTATGGAAATTTCTCCTTTGATATGTAAAAGAGAAAATAAACTACTTTCTCTTTCCTCCTCAAACACAAAATGCATGCACACATATGCGCACCATTGACCAGACATCCTTCAGGTTATCTTACAAATAAAATAAAAGGGCTTCTGTTTGTGCATTTTGAGACGCACACAAACACAGGCACGCAAACACTCCAAGAATCCTGCCTCCAATCTTCTGTCACAAGGAGCACCCTGGGGGCCAGGCGGGGTAAGTGTTTGGGAAACAGAAGGAGCCCTTTCAGCAGGCTTCGGTTTCTCTCTGTGCCTGTGAAGTGGACATTGGCATATCTTGCCTAGACTTTTCCTGTGGGGTTCATCTGGTCGGCAGGGTGGGGAATAGTTGTCTGCACCATACCAAGGTCAGCCTGCCAGGTCTGACAGTCTCTGTCTCTGTACAAAGAAAAGAATCAATACTTTTGGACTACGGCTGTGCCCTCAGTGTAAAACAACAAACATGCAGCGTCTGACATGTTTCTAGGTGATTTGTGGCAGAACCTCTTGTCTGATCTGTATCCAGGAGCTGCTGTGTTACTGCTCTTTGCTTTTCGCCTCCCCAACCCCCTTCTCCAGCCCCCCTCCTGCCTGCACCAGCTCTGTGATGTCTAATACTTTACTCAGGTACAGAGGCAGGCATTCTACCCTACAGCTACTTGTCACTCAATAAATCACACCTAGAAGCACAGTCTGCACAGAGTGATCTGGGCTTTAACAAAGGATCAGAGGGACAAAGTGCAGGCAAGATACTGTAATTATAACAAAAACAAAACATTCAGAGAAAGGGTCAAAAGCACAGGCTCTTAGGTGTGGGTAAAATGTCACTAGAAAGTAGAGTTTTTGTCCTCTCTTTTGGTTTCACTCTTTTATTGCCCCCCTCGTCTTTCCTCTGCTTCTTCCCATTCCCATTTATTTTTGTTGTGTTTGCTCATTTTTGTTCTAACTAGTGTTAAAAGCATAACCTAAGCATTATTAAGGTATTAGTAAAGGTACTATTAAAGAATTCATTAAAACAATCGATGCTCATCTCAGATTTTAAAATGTATATAAGTTGTACTAAATAAGAGACATTTTTAATAATTACCTTTCATATCTCTAGTTTGTATCCTTATCTAAAATATTTGTGCATCCAGGTCTCAAATCCTCCTGAAACTGCCCAAAATATAAGAACAGTACCAAGAGACTTCTATGACTTGACCTTAATTATTTGAACAGTCATTAAAAATGGTTTAGCTTATATAAAAACACAATTAAGTTTTGTCTTAATCAATTTGTGTAGAAACATTTCTTCAGGAAAATGTTAACATATATGTTCCTTCATTTGCTTTAGAACAATATTATACTAGATCTGTCCTTTTTTACCCATCCCCCAGAACCCCAAATTTATTTTCCAGAGCCTGAACCATTAGCCAAGTCAGATAAGAAGGTTTTGGACAGTTCCTTCTGTTCTAAATATTTTAAATGCAGCAGTTTGAGTTATCCCAGCAATTTCAGTCACATCAGACACCTCTTAATGCAGGAAAAATGATGTTCCATCATGGAGGTCTTGCACAAGCCTCTACTGTAACTGTTGCTGATGAAAATAAAAGTGAGTTAGAATAGCGCTACACTTCCTTCCTAGTCAATCAATGCCTGACAGCACCAGTTCCTTCAGCCATGTACTTCAGCGATGATGGATCAATAACTGTGGTTTAACAACAGGGAGCCACCAATCATTATACGAATGATTAAAAGGGGTCTCACTCACATACACCTCTGCAGACAGACTAGACCATGAGAACAGAATACTTGCCACATTATGCTTCATATATAGAAATTCAGGTAAAATAGGGGAAATGGGGGGGAGGAAAAACATTGAGATACAGCATAAAAGAAATAACAATTGCTTCGTGACCGTGCCAATTTTTAGCCACTGCTATCTTAGATACTAATTCTCCAAATTCACCACAATGTGGCTGAATAAAAGAGCAAAATGGCAGTAGGGATGTTAAGGAGATAGCGTCTTGCTAAATAATACAATGCATCAATGTATTAAGATTACTTGGAATTTGCCCTGCAAACACCCATGGGTCCTACCTGCATAGAGTATGAGACTCAGCTCCCTATCTTGGAAATCTTTGCTGCAGTGACTTATTTTTATCTTACTATATTAAAATTCCTCCTTAAATATCTACGTGAAAAGTTTAAAAGGGTCTTAAAGGGTAGGGATTTTTATCCATGAATAAATAGAGTCTATAGCACAGAACAGATGTTCAGCCATTATCGACAAATTAATAAAATGACTGAAACAGACTTTTAAAAAAATCTAGCATCTTTCTAAAATAACTCTAGTAAAAGGTACTGCACAACTTTACTCATGTACCTATTCCTGAATATTACCTTAAATCCACTTATCACAAAGCAAAGCACCACAAATTATCAAATTAAACTATTAAATTCTTTTCAGAATGACAAAATTCCCCACAATTGCTGATTTTCTTTCTCTTTCATCTGAAACAGTAATGAAGGACAGTCCTCCCATGCAGTCAAACAGCCAGTGAACCCACGCTGACTCGGGGCGGGGGAGGCTACTCCAGTCTTAGCACTGTTCTCACAGCTGTGGATGCACGGACCCTCTGACAGCAATGAAAACAAACATGTAAAGCTATAATCATCTGGCATTATAAATACTTCAGAAAAGATACGCACAGGGCAGTGTTCTTCATGGTGTCACCCAGGAAACACTTGGGAATGTCTGGAGACATTTTTGGTTATCACAACTAGGGATGGAGGAGGGTAAGTTACTGGAAGTTATAGGTAGAGCCCAAAGAAGCTGCTAAATATTCTACAACCTACAACACAGCACTCCACAACAAAGAATTATCCAACACAAAATGTCACCAGTTCCAAGGTGAAGAAGCCCTGGTAGAGGAGTTTAGCGAACACAGAAGAGAATATGCTTACCTCTATCCAAAGAAGAAAAGACACAAAGGAAGAAAGGGAGAGCCCAACTCATCCACAAAAGTAGGAGACAAGTGGCTAAAAGAAAACGCAAGAGATGACAACAGGCTAGACCACACTAAAGAGTTTACATCTCATCCAACACACAGGAGAAGTGACTAACAGGATGGGGAGGTAGAGAGGCACAGAAGACACAAGGCTCAAATCTGCAATTAGATTACTCTGGTAGTGGCCTAGTGCGGTAGCTCATACCTATAATTCTAGCATTCTGGGAGGCCACGGTGGGTGAACTGCTTGAACTCAGCAGTTCAAGGCCAGCCTGAGCCAGGGTAAGACCTTGTCTCTAAAAATAGCTGGGCATTGTGGTGAGTACCTGTATTCCCAGCTACTTGGGCAGCTGAGGCACTCTTGAGATTATTGTGAGCTGTGCCACCACAGCACTCTACCTACCAAGGGTAACAAAGTGAGATCCTGTCTCAAACCAAAAAAAAAAAAAAAAAAAAAAGTTACTCTGGTAGTTCCTCCCCACCCACTGGTATACAAAAAACTGTACATAATTCATATCTACAATTTGGTGAGTTTGGATACATGCATATGTTCATGTTATCATCAACACAGTCAAGGTAATAAACACATTCATCATCTCCAATGGTTTCTGTGCTCCTTTAGGTGTTTTTTTTTGTTTGTTTGTTTTTGTTTTTTGTAGAGACAGAGTCTTACTCTATTACCCTCCATAGACATCACAGCTCACAGCAACCTCCAACTCCTGGGCTACAGGTCCCCACCACAACACCCAGCTATTGATGCAGTTCGGCCGGGGCCGGGTTTGAACCTGCCACCCTTGGTATATGGGGCTGGCGCCCTACTTACTGAGCCACAAGCTTTTTGTTTATTTTTGTTTTGTGGTAAGAACACTTACCATGAAAACTACGCCCCACAAAATTTTAAAACACAATACCTTATTATTAGCAATAGACACAGTGTTGTACAGCGGATCTCTGGAACTGACTCATCTTGTGTAACTATAAATGTAGACCCATTGAACAACAACTCCTCATAATAAGAATCTTTATAAGATCAGCTGGGTGTGATGACTCATGCGTATAATCCTAGTACTCTGGGAGGCTGAGGTGGGTGGATCACTTGAGCTGAAGAGTTCAAGACCAGTCTGAGCAACAGTGAGAGTCCATCTCTACTAAAAATAGAAAATCTAACCAGGCATTGTCAATTGTGCCTGTAGTCCCAGTTACTGGGGAGGCTGAGGCAAGAGATGTCTTGAGCCCAAGAGTCTGAGGTTGCTATGAGCTACAACGAAAACACAGCATTCTACCCAGGGTGACGGAGTGAAACTGTCTCAAAAAAAAAACAAAAAAACTACAAGGTTAGAAGCAATGGGAATGCAGAGTAATGAAAAGTGAAACAGCAGAGTTTATTAGGTGCCATTTCAAACTAGGGAAGGAGGTATGTGCTAAGGAAAAGGAGGCTCTAGGATGACATTCACTTTCTGGCCTGAGTAGGATATCGGATGGATGGTGATGCCATTCAGTGTATAGCAGAGGCTGGCTAGAGAAGGACAATGGTAAACACTGAAAAATCTAGCTTGTGACTGCCTTAGTTCTAAAGTGGATCAACCAAGAGACCTGAGCTAATAAATATGAAGACCTACAGAGAAGTCTGGGCTGCAGAAATACTTGGGGGATTATCAGCAAATTGGCAGAAATTCAAAGTAATGGGAATAAGTACAGTTTTTAAAATTGTATAGGAGAACATCCAATACAGAATATATGGGAAAGATTTATGTTTGAAAGATGAATTAGAAAATAAACAGAAAGAAAAATAAAGATAGACCTGGAAGAATAAAGAGTCAAAAAATCCAAAGACTTGAAGGAGAAGAAAAAGTGGTCAGCAGCATCAAATGTCACAGGGAAGTAAGTAAAAAAACAGAAATGCTTCTTCACTATGTGTTTTCAGACAAGAGGTCAGCTCTCCAGAGCCACGGTGGAGAAGAGGAGAAACAGAAGCTAGACTGTAGGAGGCTGAGGAAACGGGGATTATTATGTTCCTGTTTTGAAAGTCTGAGTTCTTAATGAAAGGTGAGAGAGAAAGGGGTTGCCAGATGGGAACAGAGGTGTGACTTGACCATCTATAGGCTGGAGGAAATTAGCCTGGACCAGAAAGAGGTTTATCTTACAATAGGAAAGAACTGAAAACAAACTAGAGGATAATTATTTTCTCCATATGATGGAATAATGTGTAAACCCCAAAGACGATACAGGTTGTCTATATATTACACACATGAATACACAAATATCTAAATGATCTAATACAACATTATCAATGATATAGCATAGTACAATATCACCTAAAGCATAATCGGGGGTGAGGGTGCTATCTAGATACATAGGTGTGCTTACCTTAGGTAGCTACTAGGGTGACAAATTATGTTCTTGCTTTATCTAATCTCTGATTTTCTAATATTGTATGTTTAACATTGCAAATAATATATTTCTATAGAAATCAACCTCCAAAGTAGGAAAAACAGAGGTTCAGTAATAGACCCGGATTCCTGAGCCAAGAGAGAATGGCATCCATAACATCCATGAGTGGAAGGAGGCGGTAAGTTGCAAGGGAGTTGAGTGTTTCTGCACTGCAATGCCAACTGTCTGGCAATTTAGAAATTTTCTAAATCAGTAATATCTGCAGAATGAGTGGGAATTTTCAATGTTCAACTATCTATTCAGAATTATGAAAATTTTCAGTATGTACATTAAATGTTTTTGCCATAATTTCAAAACATAGAAAAACAACCAGTTATAAAAAGCCCAGGGGGTGGGTGGCGCCTATGGCTCAAGGAGTAGGGCACCAGCCCCATATATAAGGGGTGGTGGGTTCAAGCCCAGCCCTGGCCAAAACTGGAAAAAAAAAAAAAAAAAAAGAAGAAGCCAAGGGGGAGGGTATCTGTGTTTGTGTGTTACATGTCAAGAAGAAGACAAAAAAAGAGATCAAAATTCTGAGCAGTCCAGTATATGTTAAGTCAATTTTTCTAAATACCACTGTAAAACAAGGGCATCTCGGTTTATAGTGCCTAAAACTAAAACACGCGTTAGCCTGGACAAATGCTTGGCTAAGTACTTGTTTTTACCATGAATAGCTCCCATATTGTTCAGTATATCACCTTCTGGATTCCTTAACTTTTTTTTCCCTTCAAATGGTCTAAGCCACAATTAGAGGGAACAGTTCCAATGTCAAATTCTTAGCAATTCCCTTATCCTCTCAAATTCTGGGAAAGATCATAGGTCTTGCAAGTATGTGCCCAACCCTTTCCTCCCCAGCATCAATAAACAACTTGGTCTGTCTCTTAGGGAAAGACTACATTTTGCCACCGAGCTAATTCACCAAATACCCCAGAACAGACGAGTCAGCCATGAAATACTCAGTGCCAGTGGCCTCTTTCCCCAGATGTGGAGGGCACTCTTTCTTTTGCTCAGACTTCTCTCTTTTTTCTCTTAAATTCTTTTACCTACAATAAGTTGGCAATGTTGAGGGACACATGACCTGCTGACCTGGCAATGTGCTGGCAGAGGATATTAAGATGACAGTTTACATTGTCTTAAAATCCCTCAACTAGGTTCAGAAAAACAGATTAGGATAATACACAAACCAATGATTATCACAATAGTCTCTTTCTTACGATGTAATTAAACTTAGTTCACTTGAGAACTAGGTTTTGTTTTTTGTTTATTTGAGACACCTAGAGTCTCATTCTGTGGCCCTGTAGAGTCCTGTGGCAACATAGCTCACAGCAACCTCAAACTCCTGGGCTCTAGAGATCTTGCCTAGCCTCCCAAGTAGTCCCAAGTAGCTGGGACTATAGGTGCTCACCACCATGCTTGGCAAGTTTTTCTATTGTTGGTAAAGACAGTGCCTAGCTTTTGCTCTGGTTGGTCTTAAACTCCTGAACTCAAGCAATCCACCCTCTTCTGCTCTCAGAGTGCTAGGACTACTAGTGTGAGCCACCTTGCCTGGCCAGAGAGCCTGATTTTGGAATGGTGGCTGGGTTACAGAAGATTCTCAATAAACATTAGCTATACAATTAGATGGACAAGCATATGGGTAAATGGTAAATAGATGGAGGAGGGGAAACATGAACACACACGCACATACTTAATGTACACGGTCCTAACCCCTAACAATAGTACATGTATTACAGTCAAATTCCATTGACTGCCTTGTAAAAAGGCTATCCTTTTCCTCATGTTCTTCTGATATTTCAGGACCATTAACCATTGACAACCATGCTGCTTCTCTAAATTACCAGCCTTGTTTCTCCATCTAGGTTTTTGTTATTGTCATTTTCTCTACTGGAACATTCTTCTTACAGATCTGTGCAGGACTCACACTCTCATTTTATTCAAGCCTCTGCTCAACTGTCATCCTCCCAGAGTCTCCTTTTCTGGTCACACCATCTAAAGTAGCAGGCCCCTCCCCATCCCCTTACTTGGCTTTTTCCTTCATTATATAAATAATGAATAGTAAAAAGCCTTTATTATATTTCATATCTATTTTGTCTATTGTTTACTATTTGTTTTTCCTTACTTCTTTTCTATATCATCAGAAGAATAAGATGGAATGGTAATATACTCAACTTTTTTTTTTTTTTTTTGAGACAGTCTCACTTATTAATCCTCAGTAGAGTATTGTGGCGTCACAGCTCACAGCAACCTCCAAACTCCTTGGGCTTAGGTAATTCTCTTGCCTCAGCCTCCCAAGTAGCAGGGCCTACAGGCACCTGCCACAATGCCCGGCTATTTTTTTGTTGCAGTTTGGCCGGGTCTGGGTTTGAACCCGCCACCCTTGGTATATGGGTCCAGCGCCTTACCCACTGAGCCACAGGTGCCGCCCAATATACTCAACTTTTAACAAGAAAACCTGGGGTTTAGTCCTACTAAAGCTAGTCCTTCCTAGATTTATGAACTCACTTGGGTAAACCACATAACCCCTTTCAACCAGTCTACTCATTTATGAAACAATAGGTACCACCTGCTCTGCCTAAATCACATCATTTGGAGACCAACTTCAACCACATATGAGAAAGTGATTTCTAAACTACATAGCTCTCTATATTAGCTCCGCAGAGATAAAAGTCAAGTTTGGGCCCAGATTTTGTTTGTTTGTTTGTTTTTATTTCCTTGCTTATTTTTTATTTCTTTGTTTTTTCATTGTTGTTGTTGAGACAGAGTTCCACCTTATGCCCCTGAGCAAAGTACAGTGGTGTCGTAGCTCACTGCAACCTCAGACTTGGGGCTGTGGGCATCCCGCTGCCTCAGCCTCCGGAAGCTGCTGGGATTACACAGGCGCTCGCTGGGCACCCAGCTGTGGTTTTCCATTTTTTTTTCATGAGTCGGAGTCTCACTCTCGCTCAGGAGAGTCTCCAACTCCTCAATTCAAGCAATTCCTCCTCAGCCTCCCACAGTGCTGGGATTATAGGCTTGAGCCACCGCCTGGCATGGGCCCATATTAATAGAATACTCTAGAGTCCTTTGTCTCATAATGTCAGGGGCCATTAGGGTTTACTATTATCAGTTTCCTCCCGGCTCTCAGGGACTCCCTGAGTCACACCAACAATATATTTCTATTATTTTGGACATTCCTAGCAAAGCAGTAAACCATGAATTTCTAATGACCTCATTTTCTTGTCTATTTTTAAAAACTATTACATGTGCATGAGAGAGTTTTGTTGTGACAGAATTCCCTGAATTTAAAAATCAGGGAATAAATAAAATAAATAAAATTTCTCAAAAGGTTTCTGATGTCTATGTAAATACATGTAAGAAAAAAATATTTTGTATGTGTCTACTACAATTAGAATTAAATGTTAGCAGAGAATTTTTAAAAACCAAAATATTTAAGTTAATGATTAAAACAAATCTGAAATTAGTAAGCCAACTCCTTAGCTTCCAAGACAAGTAACAGAGCAGAGTCTAAGTTTTGAGTGTGTAGAAAACCACACTTACAATCATCTTCAAACCACTAGTTATTTAAAACAGCTGCAAACATGTTTCCACAGAAAAACAGAATGGGCAGCCGGGCGTTATGGCGGGCTCCTGTGGTCCCAGCTACTAGAGAGGCTGAGGCAAGAGAATCACCTAAGCCCAGCAGTTGGAGGTTGCTGTGAGCAGTGTGTCGCCACAGCACTCTACCCAGGGCGGGAAAAAGTGAGACTCTGCCTCTAAAAAAAAAAAATAAATAAGAAAGAAAGAAAAACAGAATGGGATTTAGGGTCTTACAAGGTGATAGCAATTTAGTTAACCATTCAAAAGGAAATTTCCATTCAAACCATTAAACTCCTAATATTTCTCCTGGGGGTGGGGGTTTTTGCACATATTAGTTCATGAGTGTACTTTGAGTACTCAAAATAGCATTCCAAATCTCTAAATTGTGGATATTGTCATGCTACATATTTAAAACATTTCAGAGAATATAGCTCAAAAAAGTGAATACAACAAACCTATACAAAGTGTGTTATAGGGCAAAGTCACATTCTACTCCACACTAATTAGACCACACCTACAATACATAGTATTTTCTTTAAATTATAGGACTCATGGCTTAAAATAAATACTGATTATAAGGGGGCATGGCCAGAGGTAACCAGCCATATTTTAACTCATCACAAGAAAGAAAACAATCCAACTTAAAAACAGAAAAAGAAATGCACATTTTTTTTTTTTAATTGAGACAGAGTCTCACTTTGTCACCCTCGGTAGAGTGCCATGGCATCATAGCTCCCAGCAACCTCAAACTCTTGGGTTCAAGCGATTCTTTTGCCTCAGCCTCCCTAGTAGCTAGGATTCCAGGTGCCTGCCACAACACCCAGCTATTTTTTTAAAATGGGGTCTCACTCTAGCTCAGGTGATCCAACCGCCTCAGCCTCCCAGAGTGCTGGACTACAGGTGCCTGCCACAATAACAGGCTATTTTTTAGAGATGGGGGTGGGGTGAGGTGGGGGGGGGTCTCACTCTAGTTTAGGCTGATCTTGAACTCATGAATGAGCTAAAACAATCTGACTGCCTCAGCCTCCCCGAGTGCTGGGAGTATAGATGTGAGCCACCATACCCAGCCAAATCAATGGCTTTTATTCAAGCGTTAAACAAACACTTCTGAAGTTACTATTACCCTAGTCATTGTCCTAAACAGTAAGGATAAAAAGAGGAAAACTCATAATCTGCCTTCCAGTAGGTCACAGTCTATTTTGGTTACATCCTTCGGATCATCTAATCTGCTTCATTATAAAACCCAGCAATTTCATTAACATCATCTTTAACACCTACCCATTCCCTAAAACAATCCCAGTGATCCACAGGCAATCCTCCATATTTGAACTAACAGATAAACATGGGTTCTGTTTAATTTTCCAACAAGGTTATTCTACCTCTGCAACTTTGCCACACTATAACAAGAGAACTAAATTAGATGATCTCTAAAATTCTAATATTCCTAGTCCTGATATTTTAGTTTGTAAAACATTTGCTCTAATGGCTGGACACGGGGGTCAAGCCTATAATCCCAGCCCACTTGGAGGCCGAGGCAGGGGATCGCCTGAGCTTAAGAGTTCGAGACCAGCATGAGTTAGAGCGAGATCCCGCCAATAAAAATAGCTGGGTGCTGTGGCAGGCACCTGTAATCCCAGCTACTCCGGAGGCTAAGGCAAGAGAATTGTGTAAGCCAAGGAGTCTGAGGTTGCTGTAAACTATGAAAGTGAGACTCTGTCTCCAAAAAAAAAAAATTTTTTTTTTTTGCTCTAAACTTGTGTTTTTGTGTAACTGCACTTAGGTGACTTACACACAGGTTAAAAAATAAAAAACAGCACTTCAAAAATCTTAAAAAGAGGGATCATACACTTAATACATTCAATTTAAATGTACCTGCTAAGACATCTAATACAGTGAACAAATTTTAAATTAAAAACCAGGTGTGAATACTATTTCCTTACCTTTAGTAAGAAAGAAAAATCTAAAAGTAGACACTTATGAAAACAAATTTTCCAAATAAACCTTTTGCTTAATAAGGAATTTCCTGTTTGAGTAAATGTACTACTAAACCTTTAGGAACTTGCCTCGAGTCTAGCTATAAATTCCAGCTATATTAAGCATATGGTCCAAAATAGGTAGCAATCTCCCCTCTCAAGAAAAGGTCTAACCCAACGAGTTAGCCCTTATTATGACAGACAATCTGCTATGCAACATGAGACCTTCCATTAATCCTCAGTTCCTTGCTTCTATCCTGTTTCTCTAATTAGCAGGCCTTCATTTTTCCTGTTTCCCAATGAAAAGGAAAATACCATGACAAGAAAAAGAGCAACTCTGGACTTGTGAAGTTGTGTTCATTTCCTCCCAAACACTGAACTAGATCAGGAGTGCACCATGTCACTGACTTCCTACATATACTCTGGAGTTCAAGGTCATCCTCCCTCCCTTGCCAGCCCTTCCTTTGCTGGCATCTACCCATATTGTGGCTCCTTAGCACACTAATTCTTCCCCAGTGCTGCATTTTGTCCATGATTCTCACGTTCATGGGGCCAGAAGCTTGTTTTACAGCAAAGTTTCACTACACCTGCACCAAATGGTGGCTTGACCTGCAAAGTCATACTAAGTTGTTCATCAGGGCCTCTGTCCTTTTAGCTGGAACTGTTCTGGGACACTGAGAAGAAATTTTATAGAAAGCAAATGAACCTTTAGGATTTGTAATTGGTAAAAATTCCTATAAATTGACTATATGCTAGTCTGGGCTTGGTGATAGGTTAAGGTGCTTATCAATGACAGAATCATGAGATACCAGGGGCAGTAACACCGTCCAAGAAAAAAGAGTTATCTACAAGAGACCAAGTAAGAAGACTCCTGTCTTCAGCTGAACATGTTTTGCTCCAGGATTAAACTCTTAGAGCTCGTGCCAACATGAAATATAAGCATTGGAATATTTCATCTACACTTGCGAAGTATTGTGCTAATGCTACAGATACCCTGCTTGTTCTAAGAAATTCTTCAGAAATCAGGAAAGCACTTTCCTAAAATCACAGCAACTATCCCAAACTAGACCTGCAACTTCTTTTATGTTGAATTGTTCTTATTCCTTTTTGGCACTATCGTATGCTACCAAGTATGAAGATGTGTTTAATATTTGACTAGCATCATGAATTTATAGTTAAGAATAACTTGGCGACCAGGAACAGAGGTTCACACCTGTAATCCTAGCACTCTGAGAGGCTGAGGCAGGTGGATTGCCTCAGCTCACAGTCCCAGACCAGCCTGAGCCACAGCAAGGCCTCATCTCTAAAAATAGCTGGGCGTTGTGGCCGGCACCTGTAGTCCCAGCTACTTGGGAGGCTGAGGCAAGAGAATTGCTTGAGCCCAAGAGTTTGAGGTTGCTGTGAGCTATGACGCCATAATGAGTCTTTTATTTCAAAAAAAAAAAAAAAAAAAAAAATTTGGAGATATGAAAATTCATACGTTAATTCTCTAATCAAAACAATTTATTTCTTCTAAAATCCTTTCATCAACCATAAACCCAGATACACTGGCATTAGGATTATTCACAAATATGACTGTATTTGCAATCTTAAGCATACCGACCAAATATCCTGTATTTCTAATTTGCTTTCTGTGTCCTCTAACTTCTTTTTGAAAGTTACCGCTGAAAACTTCCAAGTTTTCTTTCCTTTATATTTAGGCATTTGCTTTTAAAAATAACAAGCCTAGACCGCGCACACTGCCTCAAACCTACAATCCTAGCATGGTGGGAGGCCAAGGAAGGTAGATAGGAGTTCCAGACTAGCCAGGTGTAGTGGCAGGAGCCTGTAGTTCCAGCTACTCAGGAGGCTGAATCAAGAGGATTGTTCAAACCCAGGAGTTTGAGGTTGCTGTGAGCTATGATGCCATTACAGTCTCATGGAGTGAGTCTCTGTCTCAAAAAAAAGATTGCAAGCCTAACAAAAAAAAAAAAATCTATAAATATGTACTTCCTTCCTATTGAACACTTCCTAGGAAATCATCAGTAACTAATTTAAAAAATACTACAATGATTCAGTTTTTCAGTCATAATAAGGACTTCTAGGATTAAAAATATTAAAGAAACTATCTTTAACATTTTATTTATCAATTTGTTGTTTTTTCTTTGGGATACTTGCAGGTGTATCTGTATTTGCTTATAAAGCACAATTATTTTAGTAATTATTTCATTGACAATTCCTTTATACTATTTCTTACATGCAATCTGCATTCCTATTCCAAAAAATAGGTCAATGTGATATATTTTAGTATATTTTCCCCACAAAATACACTTTTTCTGTGTAGATCTACCTTCTAACATACTTTTCTCCAGAGCTCTAGTTGCCAAAGGGCGTATCTCTCTGTTTTTGCTCTTATCTTCAATTCTCTGTTTTCTTCACTCTGGTAATTCTGGCACTCCCTTGATCTCTGCCTTGTCAATTTTAAATGTTCTCCTATATCTCTGTGTGTAAGTTTTACTTTTTCTTTTTTTCAACATCATGAATCCCTCAATAAAATGGACAAATGGTATCAATGCTATTTAACATTCTTCATCAAAACAAACAACCGCTTGAAATTCAAAGCACAAAATGGTTATTGACCAATATTTTCTTCCTTTTTAAATTTTTTTTTTGAGATAGAGTCTTACTCTGTCACTCTGGGTAGACTGCTCTGGCATCACAGCTCACAGCAACCTCAAACTGTTGGGCTCAAGCGATCCTCTTCCCTCAGCTTCCCAAGTAGCTGAAACTAAAGCTAGTTTTTTTCTATTTTAGTTTTTTCTATTTTTAGGAGAGATGGGGTCTTGATCTTCCTCAGGCTAGTCTCTAACTCCTGAGCTCAAGTTCAAGCAATCTACCTTCTTTTGCCTCCCAGAGAGCTAGGATTAAAAACATGAGCCACCATCAGACATGACCAATACTTTCAATTGTATAAATGCTACAAAGCAACTGACAACACAGTAAATAACATCTAGGCTCTCTTGGTAATTAAATTAAAACTTCCTTCAAGAAACCATAGGTCAGCTTTCATTACTAAAGCTTTTGGGGTAATACCAGAGCTAACCACTTCGCCACATATCCAGGTTATGTGATATATTTTCTTGGTTCAATCATGGTATCAAAAGAGCAAATATATCTGTTTTGCTGCCCATCTATAATGTAATCTACACTAATCAAATCAAAGCAAAATTCATGCATGTTTTTATAGTGATATATCCTTAATAAATTTTTCATAATTTAAAGAAGAGCTATTTCACTTAAATGTAATTTTATTTGCTTGATATTTTTAATTTCTTCTTAGTTTACAGTTATAAAATTCACATATAAATTGAAATATTTATGAACTCATAATAGGGTGATAATTCACTCTGAAAAAAAATGTTAAGCCAATAAAGAACACTGTTAGTTTCCTATTCCTATTTTGAAAGAGCTAAATACTAATTTCAGAGAGGTACACATTACAGACACATGCACACACACACAAATGTCTTTAAACTATCACTGGAATACATGCTTTGGTTGTTTACCCAGGAATGGTAAGGAGATATGATAATCTTCCCTCTTTAGCCAAGTCCTCCTTTGTAATAACAGCATCCATTTATTTAATAGCTAACCAACATTTGGAGGGCTGTCTATGTTTATTCAAGAGGTTTTTCCCTTTGCAAATTTAACCAGCCCATACAAGAATAAAATCCACAATTAGGTTCTTGTTGGTTCCATGCTCTACTCAAATGAGATAGGCAGTACAAACAAGTGAAGTATTGTTATGAGACAAGATAATAACAGTGTAGTTAATTGAAAATTAACAGTGGGATTCTCTACCTAGTGCCAAATGTAGTTATTTGAAGTAGTCATCCTCAACAGCCCAAGAAAGAAAGTTGATTCCCAATTATCAACTTCTTATTGACATAATTAAATCGGATATTTATTCTTTTGGTAAGATTTCATTTTCTCTCTAGCATATATTATTTAGGTATAATCAAACAAGAAAGGTTTAAAACCAAGACATTTACTAGACTCTTAATGTGGAAAATTAAGAAAGGTGTTCATCAAGTTTATACCAAAAAAATGCAATATAGCATAGGTTTTGAGAGTCTACTATGTTCCAGGCACTATGCTGGATAGCAGCATATGCAAAGATGAACAAAATTTTATTTTTGCCATCAAGGAGAACATCTTTTAAAGTTATTTCTCCACTCTATCTGCCACACAAAAACACTGTCCCTTATGAGAATTCTTCCTTGCTTTTCATATCCTCTGTGACTCTGTTCATCACATTCATTCATCAAGTAATTATTAGGAACCTTTCTTCTAAGTGCCAGGAACAATGGTAGATATTAAGTCTTTAAAGATGAAGAAGACTAAATCTATTACCTGGGAAGATCACAGCTAGCAAAGCAACCTTGGAAACACCTGCTTATTCTTGAACATCTTTAAGAATGCATCTGTAGGAATGCTCTTCTAATACATTTCAGGAGCTCAGTATGTTAATTCTGTATCCTATGAAAAGAACTTTACATAAGAAATCAGAAGACTAGGCGTGATCACAGTTTGTCATTATGACACTCTGGGCTTCACTTTCTCCATCAAACAATGAGATTATTGTCACTGTTCCATGTGATCTCAGTGAATACTCTGATTTCAAGAGAGAGGGACATATTTAACATTCATAGGATAGGGCCAGGCATGGTGGCACATGCCTGTAGATCCAGCTACTGGGGAAGGTGAAGCAAGAGGATCACTTGAGCCCACGAGTTTGAGGTTGCTGTGACCTAGAATGATTCCACCGCACTCTAGCCTGGGCAACATAGTGAGACTCTGTCTCAAAAACAACTCAGGATGTGCATTAAACAATTTTAAAGCCATCTAAGCTATGATTAGTTCAATGACTAGATCTATGATAAAATCACATCTTGAAACATTATTATAACCATTATTGTGGAATTTACTTTCTGATTTTGATATATTGAGTTATTTACTTGTCTCCCCTTATCCGTAGATGCATAATTTGGGTCTGCTATATCCTTTAAAAAGAAGAATTGGCAGGATGGTTGCTATTACTTAAGATAAGTGTATAATCTCTTTGACTTTCTCTTATTGGGCACACTGCCCAGTGAATATCAATTTTTTTTAGAGCTACAAATATGGTTTT
The DNA here is from genome assembly GCA_963573935.1 of Arctocebus calabarensis. NCBI lineage: Eukaryota > Metazoa > Chordata > Mammalia > Primates > Lorisidae > Arctocebus > Arctocebus calabarensis. The sequence goes on along the minus strand of CAUYON010053774.1, from coordinate 8,937 downwards.
AATAGATTCACAGATTTAAAATTATTAGAATTCAGAGCACGTCTCTCTCAGGGTGAGCAAATAATTCACAACAATCCATGTAGATGCAAGGGAGATGACAATGGATCAATCTGTATGTGAATAAGTTGACATAGTGGTTTACTGCTCCTCCGATCTCTAAAGACACCACCCCAAACCACACAATATTTTCATATGAAAAAAAATGCTTCCGTCTATGGGAGTTTAAATTAGTCTTAAGACCCACTTCAGGGACTGAGGAAGACTTACTGTAAATCAGCCACTTAGAAAACCACATCTGACATATTTTGGTTATAATATAAGTTGTATAATATTGTATATATTGATTGGAGTTTAGGATTATAATGGAAAACAAATGTCATATGTTGAAAGTGACCAACCACGAGATAGAAAATTGTTCCTGAAGAGCCCACAAAGAAAGTCAGTTTCCTTTTAATCTAAAACTCCTTATTCTCTAGATGGTACATTCTATTACGCCTTTAAGGTTGCATTTTTCCCTAAGAGTCCACTGTTCAACTTCCTTAGACCAAGAACAGGTTTCAGCAGAGTAAATTGCATTTTTTTCTTTATTGCAACAGTACTGGCTTTTGTGAATTGGAGCAAAAGAGCAAACTGGAAGAACATCTCGCGAACATTCTCCTAACTAATTGAGGATATTACAATAGCTGTAAGTTCATATTAGAATCTGCCTCTGTTGTTTTTATGTCCTGGTCTTCTACCTTTAAAAAATATAATAATTTACTAAGGGAATCATGATGTGTCAGATACATTTCATTTATAAGGTATCTCTTTCATCTATCCACACAAATAGAGAACTTGTAATTATTCCTATAAGCAGTATGAATTTCTTTAAAAACAAGAACAGCCAGAAGAATAGAAATCTCATACTACAGAGAAAGAAATTAAGATCAGTTCATTCACTTAAAAGAAGCCTAAATTGTTAGAGCAGGGGTCCTCAAACTTGTTAAACAGGGGGCCAGTTCACTGTCCCTCAGACCATTTGAGGGCTGGACTACAGTTTAAAAAACAGAACTATGAACAAATTCCTATGCACACTGCACATATCTCATTTTAAAGTAATAAAACAAAATGGGGGCAGCGCCTGTGGCTCAACGGAGTAGGGTGCCAGCCCCATATACCACATGTGGTGGGTACAAACCCAGCCCCAGTCAAAAACTGCAAAAAAACCCCAAAACAAAAACAAAAACAGGAACAAATACAAATACAATATTTAAAATGAAAAACAAAAGGCACCCCCATCTGCAAAAACAAAAAAAACAAAAAAACCCTCCTAACTTCAGAAAAATAAGGGCCCCTTAAATGCAAAAAAAGGCCCTACTAACTGCAAAAAAAACAAAAAACAAAAATAGACCTCCTAACTTAAAAAAAAAAAAATCCTACCTTGTTCTTACCTCAGTCCTCAGGCAGCAGCAGGCTCTGCACAGGCAAGCTCGTGACTGTCCGATCACAAGTCTCAGTCTCACCTGAGACTGAGAGGAGAAGTCAAGAGACAGAGAGAAGGAGGGGAATCAGCGAGTGCGGCACACATTCCACACATGCACACTGCAGCCTGGGATGAGTCAGCTGCTAAGCAAAACAGGCAGCGGCGGCAAAAACACATGGCGGGCCAGATAAATGTCCTCAGCAAGCCTCATGTGACATGCAGGTCAAAGTTTGAGGACCCCTGTGTTACAGACTTTAAAGCAGCTTAGAGTGGATAATAGGAAACTTTGATGCTGTTTCTTCTCCTCTGCATGGTCAATGATAATAGTTAGCCTTATAATTTGTGAACCATGGCTCTAATAAAAATATATAACTACAATAAAAAGAAGACATATAATAATTGTGCAGTTCTATTGCTTTTGTTAGAACTTGGTTTCCTAAATAGATTCTTCTGTGAGGTAAGTAATAAAAGCATACATGTTTCAATCCCACCAGGAACTACTTTTTAGTTTTTCCTTACACACTTCTCTAAATCTTCACTGGTCTATCATATGTCAGAGTTGAATAGAAGCATTAACTATACCTCCTGGAGTTCCTTGGGTATTCTGGAAAACTGGAGTTCCTTGGGCAATCTGGAAAACTGCAGTGAAGATTTGTTTCTACTTTTGAAGGTTTGAAAAAACCAAATCATGCTAGGGCAGAATTCTACTAAATAACTCTGTTTATAGGAAGAATATTAAGATTAGATGAACAATTGACATCTTTCCCCCATAGTAAAATCAAGAATTCAGGATAATGCCTAAAAATGTTTTATGCTACATTGTGGAGAAAGCAACGGACTTGTGTCAATGAAAAGGAAATACATTACCTATTCCAGACCACTCTAGGCCTAATGGCGAATGACCAGTGCTCCAAGACATAAGTTTAAATTATTGTGAAAAGTGCGAACAAAGTGGTGGTAAGAGTATACCTGAAACTTGAACTCACCTGAGAAGTACACCACAACAAATAAGAAATTCAAGACAGCAAATACTCCAGAGTTCTCTGTACAATGAAATCAAAATTTGGGGGTTCTTTGCACTACCAAAATTCCTCTCTGTTTCACCTCCTGTTCTAGTCACATTAACCAAATTCCCCCATTCATAGCTAATTAGCATTTTATCCTGAGTTTGCCCCACCTGCCTCAGGCTTCCTGACAACCTAGAAGATGCACATGCTTAAGTCAGAAGTGTGGGGAGTTAATGCTCAGAAGGGTGCAGTGATCAATGGGAAATGACAGCCAGTTGGTAACCCTTTCCTCCTCACTAGAAGGCCCTATTGAGAATGAGCACTCATCATTAGTGGCACTAATCACTTTGTATAATTCATCTTTGTATTGGTTTCCCCCGTCCTTCCTTTCAACTCTGGACTCTGGAATCTTTCCTATACAAAGTACCTTTCTGAAAGTTACTTTCTCAATCTGTTTACAGGAAGACCCACATTGAGTCAGCCCCCAGAGGAGATCCTAAAATGTATGGGTAGAATAATATCTGACTCTACCAAAATGAAAGAAGCAATGAGATAGTGACATAATTCAAAAGGAAAAGATAAGCAATAAAAACAAAGGCACCAGAAAAGTGCAGAAAGTCTAGAATAGATCTTTCAATATGCAAAGAATAGGCAACTCATGTAAAAGCCATACTTATGAAAAATACTCTGCAGGGTACAACTTACAGCCTTTACTCCAAAGCAGCCTTTGCAGTTACCTCCAGGACTTCTACAAAACTGAGAGTCAGACTATATCCCAGAGTTCCTCATCAGCTCTGGTCCTATGCATCACTCCCAGCTGGAAACAGGATACATAGCCTCATACTATTTGAAACCTGTTTCTCATCAGATCTGAGAAGGCTCTGGTCAGAAAGTAAAGGAGAGCAGTCGGCCAATAGTTAGGCACTTCTTCAACCCAGAAGGCATCTTGTTTTGCCATATGCCTCAGCTCTAGTCAGCAGATTCCCTGATTTTAATACTAGTTTGACAAGTATTGTTCTGAAAGGCTTCCAGAAAACAGACCCAAATGCCACAAATATATCTACATAGTTCTACAATGATTGAAAATCCAAGTTGCATAATCCAGGGAGAGCCAAGTGTAACAAGTATCCGTACATATTGCAAGTTTCTCTTACGCCATGGTTTCTCTCATTAAGCAAACTCTGAACAAATCATTCAAGGGTGATTGGTCAGAAATCTTTTAGTGGTTACTGATTCACAAAACCACAAAAATGATACATACTCTGCTAACAGCCAGGGATGTTGCTATGGCATCATAGATAATCACTGTTGAAACAGGGAGATCTGTGGCACTCCTACGAAGATGAGACAAAAAAATCTTTAAAATAATACATCCAAAGATCTGATTTCTCAAATTGAAAATGTTTAACATCAATGTAAACCAATATATTTGGAGAAAAAAAAATTCCAAATGTTTAAGACAAAATAAATTCACAATTAAGATTTTATCATCCCACACTCAAGATTGTTCTATGCATAATCCCTAAAGGACACTATTCTAAATCTATTCTCTCTATGAGATCAAGTAAGAACAACAAATTCCAGCCATCAGGCTCCATTCCTAAAAGGTTTTATAAGCTATGACTTTTTTCCTTGCCATTTTTTGTTACATTATTAGAAACCATTGCTAAATTCTGTTACAGAATAAGAGAATATCATGGAATAGTTAAGCAATTTAAAAGCAAAATGAATAAAATGCACATCTTTAGTTTCACAAAGGCAAAGTTGTCTTTTGGAGAAAAAAAAGCATGGAATCAAGAGGATGGAGACAGGGTGAAAAAAAAAAAAGAAGCAAAGTTCTGAATCAAATGCTAAATAATGACAGACAATTTTCCTTTACACTAAGATCCCTGCTTAGTTTTTTAAAGTGTATCTGTTTTCTGCTCTCTAGCTGACAGCATTCCATTTCGTACAAAAGATAACGAATGGTCCTTACATGTATTAGAAATGAACTTATGTGACTAATAATTATAAACAACATTCTTTTACACATCAAAGGGGGAAAAAATCTTTGTTTATTCAAGAAATTCCTAATGGCTTCATTTATAAGTAAAACTTTCTCTTTATTTGAGACCCCATAGCACAGCACAGTATAGCTAGAAGACAGCAGGTAGCTCTTATAATGAACTTTGCAGTTTTGAGAAAATAATATCTGAAGAATATTCATTCTTTTGGGGTCAATAGATGAGTGGTTCAAAAAGAATAAAAATCCCAGGGAATGCTCTGAGATACAAAAAAAAAAAAAAAAATCAAAATATAAAATAAATCCACAACAGAGCGGTAGGGGCATTCTTGCTAATTAAAATTTCCAGTTCTACAGTCTTCTACATACAGAAATCCAAATCAAGAAAGGCTTGCAGGATCAGACCTGTACCAAAAAAAACTATGCCATCATCACATTAATTGTATTATTACTTCATAAGGCTAACCAGCCAGGTTTATATAGAAGAGATTAAATAACAAGATAATCTTACAAACAATGCTCATTTCATCAGTGTACCAGGTAGGTTTGAGTTATATCATTGACTTCTAATTAATTTATGCATCCACATGCTTTAATTTACACAGCCAGACACCTACACTGGGGTAGGGATAGCCATTTTTTGTAATGTCTTGAACTTTGAGTCAGGTTCATGTTTAGTCTTCTCAATGTTACTGTTTTAATTCCCCCACACTCCAAAAATGAAGTAACTGTTAAAATACCTTGCATTAAAATTAAAGCATGAAGTAAAAAAGTATTTTATCAAACTCAACATCTATTTCCCCCACCAGCATTTAATATTTAATTTTAGTTTGTATAATTTTATCCAAACTTAGAACTATACCTATTCATTGCAAAGTTCTGAACCTACCTTTTACAAATATTCTACTCGAAGACTTTTAGATATGTAAATTATCTCCTTATAGCATTATTTTAACCCCCTGTATTTGTTTTAATATGTTCAAATGACTTGAGGAGGGGGCAAGTGATTTAAAAAATATGATTTCTAGGGTGGCACCTGTGGTTCAAGGAGTAGGGCACCGGCCCCATGTACCGGAGGTGGTGGGTTCAAACCCAGCCCTGGCCAAAAAAAAAAAAAAGTATATATGTACATATATTATTTCTACTAACATGGGGGCTTGGATAAAATTGTTAAACTGCCCTCTAGGATGCTAGTTTAGAACAGCAAGTATCTCCAGTCAATGGTTAGAAATAGGGATATCCCAGAGATGGTGGGAAATTAAATTCATTCCAAATTCTTAACCAGAAAGATTAAAAACAACATCTCTGAAACCAGATTCATTTACAATACACTATCAGTGACATCATAGTAATGCCAGCACCCTCATAAAACCCTTAAAAAATAACAATGTAAAAGGAGTATCTTGGTGTCAGGATTATTTTAGTTTAGTCATTTTACAACTTCCAAGGATAGTTTCAGCGTGGGGATAAGGCTGCTTATACAATCAGGCAAGGAAAAAGGTTTTTACTTGTCTTTAATATAAAACTTTTATCTAAAAAAAACCCTTTTATTTATGTATTTGATCAATGTTTATTTGTAGGACCTTAATATAATAACAGATGTTAGCAAAATTATCTGTTTTTGATTATAAACTCCCAAAGGGCAAAGACCCTATCTATTCAGTTCACTTTTATAGAATACAAACATAGTACCATACCCAAAAAGGCACTTAAAGATGGTTTTTATAACAAAATGATTTCAAGGGGACTTGGGCTGCTTCTATGTTCCATGAAACTACACTAGCACTTACTGAGCACTAAAAATGAACATCTTTATGTTCTTGGTAAAGTCCATTTTTCAACTGTCTATAATGGCAGGGTGGCTGTTTTTTTTAAAACAGACTATTTAGATCAACAGTTCTCAACCTGTGGGTCACAACCCACAGAGACTGTATTAAAGGACCGCAACATTAGGAAGGTTGAGAACCACTGATTTAGATGGAACTATTTCTTCTCCTTAATGTTCAAAAGAAACATGTAAATTCTATATTAACTGATACTACAAAGATAGACGGGAAAAAACATTATTTTTAGCATCAAACCTGCATATTTCACACATCATGCAAGAGGACCTATTATTTTCACAGGGGAACCTGCTAAGACCATTTCTATACTGCCTAAAAATGCATCTTTCAAATTCTTTCCCTTCTTTCTCCCAGTTTTATCAAGGTACAGCTGATAAGTACACTCTTTATTTACATTTGCTTAGATCATTCAGAATAAGGGACAAATTGAGTTAAACAATTTTCTACGGTAAGAAAAAAATTTAGAACATTGACATATAATATTCATCAAACTCAAACAAATAAAAACCAGTAAATAAAATAGTATCTTAAAGGCTCTGACACATGAGAAGTGGAAAATGTTTTACTATGCAATTTTGAGAAAATCTTTTAAAATTTCTGGGCCTCAGTTTCCACATCTCTAAAGTGAAGCTATTGAGTTACCTAATTTAAGATAATTTCCAGGTTTAAATCCTGAAACTAAGAATACTGAGTTTTAAAGAATCTAAAAAACAAATTGAGATTCCATTATCTACTTAAACAAAAGGTTTTTTTCTTTCTTTTGCATGAGGAAGTGTGTGGTGGGGCTGGGGGATTATGTATTCTTAATGTAAATCATTCCTTGTGACTTGTAAACATAAAAACATGGATATATGAGATACATGTGTATGTATATACAAAATCTGTGCACATGTACACACACTGCCCACAAACACATAATTCTCTCTGCTTAAGCCAGGAGTTAAATACTTCCTGTTTTCTTCCATTTTCCTCCTCCTTCTATGAAGCTGCTATAGCTATGGCTTAAGAACTTACATAAAGTAAACATAAGTATCTTATTCAGCATTTCTTACATTAATGCTAGCAGTTCCCAACATGAACAGCTTGTGTTATGTTGGTTATCCAAACTCAAGATAACATTCTGTCACAGAAACACTGGTAATGAGAGAGAATGCAGAATACAGTTAGGCTTCTCAGGCGATTCAACCAAACGTTATTTAATCCATAATGTATCTGACATATTGAACCCAAGATAAAGAATCCACTAACTTAATGCTATTTAAGCAGACAGTAAGTGTAACAATAGCAAGTGAAGAATAAAGAAGGCCTCTTGAATATATAGGGGAATCCAGTTTACCAGCTTCTAAAATAAAAAAAGGGAATAAAGAAATCTTAAGTTCATGAAACTGTTTTTTTTCTGTAATTATTTACTAACATATTTAACAAAGAAAACTTGAATAACTGCTAAATGTATTATTATTTTCTTATTTAGAGAAGTAAATGCACTATAGAATGCCAAGTAAAAAAAGAAAAGCAAAGAAAAATAATTATCTTATTCCAAAATTTTCTATGTTCATCTTAGATTTATTATTCTACAGAAAAAAAAAACAGCAGTTTTAAGGTGAATAATATCTAAATTGAAAATATATGTAAAATTTTCAGGAAAAACTTTATTTCTAACTTTTATCTGTTTCTAATTTTTACTGACATCAGAAGACAATAAAAATAATTTGCTATAATCACAATGGCACATTTGCTATGAGCTGTGTGCTAGATAAGAGTACTTTAAACACAGACACCATCTCTTTCAATCCTTCCAGCAGTATCAAGAGATAAACCAAAGAACTCGAGTCTTCCTATTCTATTACATCAATTAAAATAAAATCCATAAATAAAAACACACACAAACAGTATCCTACCTACTGGTTATTCTGTTAAACTTCAAGCATGTCTGAAGTCAGGAAGCTCCAGTGTATGGATGTGAATATCTTACTCCTATGTCCAGAGTAAGCAGAGAGATTGGTTACATGGAACCTCAACCTTCTGGATGACTTTCACCATTAACAACTTAATTGAAGTCCAAGGAAAAGGATAACTCAATGAGTGTTCTGCATTCCTTTTAAAAATATTAAGGTTCATTCACATTCTTTAAAAGAAATCCACCAATGTGCACACATTATGCAAAAATGCAACCTCAATTTTATAACTTCACAAATTAAGTAATTGTGGATATCATTTAGCTAGCAGCAGTTGCAAGTAAGATTATAAATGAAACTGAATTGTAGCTCATGTCTATGTTGGACAGAGAATGAGAACAGATTATAAAGAGAAACAAATATAAAAGGATTAAAAACTAAAAGTGAGAATAAATGAAAGGAGAAGGGAAAACAGAAAAAAAGGGGGAAGGAGGAAGCCAACACACAACAGAGAAAGAGAAAAGCAATGAGGTAAAAATGGATCAGGGAGCAAAGGAAGTTAAAGTGACTTAGTAAAGTGACTTTCTTTTTTTTTTTTTTTGAGACAGAGCCTCAAGCTGTCACCCTGGGTAGAGTGCCGTGGCATCACAGCTCACAGCAACCTCCAATTCCTGGGCTCAAACGAGTCTCTTGCCTCCGCCTCCCAAGTAGCTGGGACTACAGGCGC
>CAUYON010053773.1:0-48833 GCA_963573935.1 Arctocebus calabarensis | reverse complement strand
GCCCTACTCCTTTGAGCCACAGGCACCACCCACATATTTTTATCTTTGTTTTTGAGACAGAGTCTCACTCTGTTGCCCAGGCTAGAGTGCCATGGCATCTGCCTATCTCACAGCAACCTCAAATTCCTGGGTTCAAGGAATCCACTTGCCTAAACCTCCTCAGTAGCTGGGACTATAGGCACCTGGCCCGATGCCCAGCTAGTCTTTTTTGTTTTTAGTGGAGATGGGGTCTTACTCTTGCTCAGGCTGGTCTTAAACTCCTGAGCTCAAGGGATACTCCTTCCTTGGCCTCTCACCACACCTGGCCTATTTTTGCATTTTTTATTTCTTTAATCTCTCTTTGAAAGGAACAAAGACAATAAACATTTGTCAGGCACTCTCTTTCTTCCTGACATTTTTCCATAGGGAACAAAAGAATTATAGCACTGATCTTCTCAGAGCCCATTAGAAGTCTAGCACAGTGCTCTGCCCAGGGTGGACACCCTCTCCGGAGACCAGGAGGGACAGGTCAGCTCCCAGGCCAGGCAGGGTTAGGGATGAGCTAGAGGTGGTGGGAACTTTACTGAAGGGTGTAGCAGTGGTTTTCAAACTGTGGTCCCTGGGCCAGTAGCTCAGCATCACGCAGTAATCATTACAAATACTCAGCTCCCCCACCCCAATTGCAAACTCCAGGGGTGGGGCCCTGCCTTCCGTGTTTAACAAGTCCTTCCAGAAGTTCTGATGTAAGCTCTCCAGTTTGAAAACTTCTGGGAGGCAGGAAGCTCTTTGACTTAACTCTTATGGACAGTGAGGCCAAATGAGTGGGGGTGGGGGTGAGGGTCTGAGACCAGGAGGCCTAGGTTCTTATTCTGCTTATTTTCAACCTGGGGGCAGCAGTGTAACCTCCCTGTCCTCAGTTTCTTCACATAAGGGCGGCTCACAGGTCTGCTGCAGGCTCAAGTGAGGGCCCAGAGCAGCCACACTGCCTGCCAGGACACATGGTACAAAGACAAGCTGCTGGTGAATGCGGCTCCTTCACAAGGTGGCCATATGAGGTCACTTGATCCACAGAAAGGCCTCTACCTACTTGTCTCTCCCAAATGACTCCTTTCTGACCCCCTAAATTGGAACATACAGCTGACTGTAGTGCTAACTACTTGATTTGGATAACCAGAAAAAAAAATCAAGGAGCCAAAGGTAACTGCAACATGCCCTTTATTCAACTTGTGGCAGCCAGCAAGCAGGCATGGGGACACCCACCTTCGTTTAGCTTGTGGGAGCAGGAGAGCTAGCATAGGCAGCATCTTGGCCTCACCCCAGGTGGAAATCCTTGGGGCCTCATATAGTAGCCAGAACAAATTAAACACTAAGGGTGATTACTTATGAACACATGGCATCTGCCAGCTTAAGCAGTTTTTCAAAATAATCGTGCACCTCCTGGCCTTCAGGTGCAAAAGCCTGATTTAACTCATCTTCCTTGCACTAACCCAGAACCCTGCAAGGCCCCTACCTACCAAGGCACTGGCTTCCCTTGGGGGAGGGGGGGAAGGGCACAGGTGTGGGGCATCTGGTCCAGGCAAGGGGGGCTTTAAGCAGGACCCACTCAGCTCTGTGTTGGGTGCTGCCCCAGGTGACCTCTTGATGGCTACCAGTTGTCTGGTCTTGGCACCAAAAGGCCCATGTCCAAGCCTCCTGACCTGTCCATGAGTTCTCCCACCCTGCCTCTGGGACCACAGCCTCCCACTCTAGCCTCCCCTCCACTGCAGGGTGATCTCTGTAATTACTACACTAGCACTCCTGATCAGTGTCACCCCATCTGGAGTGCACGTCGTAACCTACCAGGTGCTTTCGCCATTATCTCTCTGATACCCTTTACCCCACAGATCTGGGAAACCTGCTGAGGTCTGCCGCCTCCTCTGGAGGGCAGCCTGGGTTACCCTAGAGGCCAGAAGCAGCTCCCGTCACAAAGCTCTGAGACTTCTGTCCTCATAGGTAATGGTGGAGAGGCTGAGGGCTGATCTCCAGGCACACAGAACCCCTTCCCTCTGGGAACATGGGGGATTTTGGAGAGAAGGAGTTGCTGCTAAACGTCCAAACCTGGCCCTGGAGTACTCTTGGCCCTGGCCTGGTGGGCTTGTTCCTACCTCATGCCCCCTGCACAGCGCTCACCTAGGGATAAGGACTTGAAGAAGTTTTCCCATCAGGGTGGCTCTGGGAGTTTCCCTCAGCCAGTGAAGCCAGGTCCCTGGGGTTTCCTGCGCTGGGCCAGGCCAGGCCAGTTTCTCCTCCAGCAGTCCTAGTGCTGGTGGCTGAAGACAGGCAGAGTCCAGGGCAGTGATTGCAGCCCTGTCCCACCAGGGCCTGGGGTGAGGATAGATTGCCCAGAGGGTGAGTTCCCCCAGCCAGGCCAGGCCCCACTACACGAGACTGTTCCTCAGCTCCTCCACCCCAGCCAGCCTCCTCCCCCACAAAGGGCTGTCCCAGCATCTAGACACCTGGGACATTGGCTCTCAGGTTCCCAGGGATGGGTCCTGGCAGATACCAATGGCTAGATGAACTGGACAGGGGAGCTGAGCCCTGGGTCTGGAGGCTGGGGTGTCCTCCCCCAGTTATCTGAGCAATAGCACAGCTGTCTCTTTAAGGTGATCCCGCACCCCGACCCAAGCACACTGAGGGATTAAAGCCTTAGAAGGGCTTAGGGAGCAGGAGTGGGCAAACCAGGTCGGCTCGTCTCCCAGAGGATGCTGGGGCAATGTACAAATTCTCTGGCGGGGCTGAATTTGGGGGCAAAGGCCGCTTGACACAAATGGGCCTTTTGCTGGGGCTGTCACCCACCCTCTGCAGGGTACAGAGTGTATGTCCGAGGACTGGTTTCCCTGAGCGCTGCCCTTCTCTGCTGCAACCTGCTCCCAGGGCTGTGGGTCTGCCTGGAAAACCAGCCTAGGAGATTAGGGGCTTTAAGAGAAGGTGAGGGAGGCATGGGGACCAAGGTCAAAACTTGAGAAAACTCTGGTTCCTTGCCGTTTGTCTCTGTCACTCAGCCAGAAGCTCAGCGAACAGCTTTTTCCTTCCCCTAAAAGTCAGACATCTCCTCTGGCCAGCCCAGCACAGTCCTTCACTGTGAGCCCCAGCTGGAGTCCGGGCCCACAATCCAGGGCTCCAAGGACACACGGCTGGATTTTGGCAAAATCTTAACCACCTCATGGGGCTCTTCACTTGTTTGGGAGTAGAGTTTTTTCCTCTTGACATTTCCTGTACCCCACAATACTCTGTATGCAGCACTTAAATTGAACATTAAAAATGCGGTGGGGCTGCTTTTCCATGTTCAAGGTCTCCTTTGACAAAAGGGAAGGGTCTGTTTGCTGGAAAATGAATGGTGTTTGATCTCACAGCCACCCCACACCCCTCCTTTGGTCCTCACCCCCATCCCTGCCGCCCCTCCTGGCTTGGGAAGTACAAGTCGCCCCTTTGCCTCACTCAGGGGCTACTGCCGCCCAGAACGGGGGTCCAGCCCTCCAGCATCACACAGCCCCTTGGTGTGCAGCTGAGCTGGCTGGGATCTGCCCAGGAAATGACCATCCTGACCTGAGGGCTGGGTCTGCGTCCAGCCTGCTTCCCCGGGGGCCTTACCAGAGTGTCGATCCCAGAGAAGGTGTGGTTTGCATCGTCCAGGGAGTAGATGAGCTGGTACACCCCGTCGTTGGTCTCACTGTTCCCATAGAAACCAACACCCACGGCAGCACTGCATGCAAGACCCCAAACAGAGGTTAAAGGTAACACCCAGGAGAAAATGTTTGTGTTGTTATTTAAAAGTAAACTTCACACGTACAGCCTCTCCCACTATCAAAACCCAGCCCCATAGTGGGACATCGTTACAGCTGAGCCTAGATGGATTCCGCATTATCACCCAGCGACACCGTGAGGGTTCACTCTGGGAGCTGCACATTCTATAGGCTGGACAAATGGACAGGACACGTGTCCACCATTACAGGATTATATAGAGTAGTGCCACTCCCTAAAGATCCCCTCTGCTCCACCCATTCACCCTTCCTTCACCTCCAACCTCTGGCTTTTCACTGTATCCATAATTTTGTCTTTTCTGGAATGACCTACAGTTGAAACCATACAGTATGGAGCCATTTCCTACTGGCTTCTCATTTAGCAATATGCACTTAAGCTTCTTCCATTACTCCGCATGGCTTGATAGCTCACTTGTTTTTAGTGCTGAACAAAGTCCCATTGTCTGGATGGACCAGAGTTTATTTACCCACTTACCTATTAAAGAGCACCTTGGTTGCTTCCAAGTTTCGGCAATTATGAATAATGCTGCTATAAACACCCGTGGAGGGCAGGTCTTTTACTTTATCTGAGAAACTCTTTCCTAGGGGTTGGGGTAGGTGGGCAGAGGGCTATGATTTCTCAAGTTCCGGCATGTGGGGGTGGGAGGTAAAGGTTAAAGGTCATATAAAGTCACAGAGCAGGAGCCAGCTCGTCCCTGGCTGGCCAGTTCTATGGCACACTTCATTCAGGCAATAGGATAATATTGTCCTCTGGTCCTGTGACTCTGAAAGAGGGGAGACTGTGGGCCGGCCCTAAGGATTCTGATTCAAAAGGGCTTGGTGGAGCCCAGGCACTGGCAACTTCTCCAGCTTCCAGGTGATTCCCATGCAGGTGGACTTGGAAGCCACTGAGGTCTGTGAGCAAACACGCCCTTGTCTCTCTAGATGCCTCCTGAACTGGGGACCCATTCTCCACCTTTTCCCTCACCGCATCCCCAGGTCACCCATGAGGCAGCCCATTCTTCTACTGCAAAGTCCCAGCTTGTAGAATGTTCCTTCTTAAAGGGAGGCAAACCTGCCTCTTTAAACCTCACACTTGCTGGGTCCTGGCTTGCCTGCGTTCTGGGGCAGCCTGGTATAAGCCTCAGTTGTCCCTGACACCCTGTCAGACACTGGAATGTGGCTTCCATATCATGCATTCACTTTTGCTCTCCACACTGGACAAGTGTCCTTCTCTGAGGTCTTCAGATCCATGTTCCTGTCATAATCCAAAATCAACTCTAACTGGTCACTCTTAAATGTGGCCTCACCTTGAGCTGCTCAAGTCCAGGCTGTTCTCAGCTGTGAGTGCAGGGGCTCCTATCTTAGATCCCATTACCCCACCAACCTGACCTGTGTGTTCTGGTGCCCCTCTTCCTGCCTCCCCCCAGGATGTGTCTACAAGCAGCCCCTGAATTTCTCCCCTGGAATTGCTATTAAGCACAATCGTTCCTCCTTCCTATAGTTTTATATTAATTTTTGTTTTGTTTTAACCAAAAGCCAAATTTAAATCTTTCCCTATGAAATCTCATCTAGTTGGTTTGAGTCCAACATTCCAGCCTGAAGTAATCTTTTCAATTTTTTTTTTTTTGAGACAGAGTCTCACTCTGTTACGCAGGCTGGAGTACAGTGGCATCATCGTAGTTCACTGCAATCTCAAACTCCTTGCCTCAAGCCATCTTCCCACCCCGGCCTCCTACAGTGCTGGGGTTCCAGGCAGGAGCCACCACACCCAGTAGAGTTCTTGTTTTCTTCAAACAAGACAGGATCTAAGAGGGAATCTGCTCCGGAAATCGCCTTCCAGGGTGCTCTTGGGCCTCATTCAGCACTTTTCAGGATGTGGTCTGTGGCCTGCAGGAACCCCCTGTTTAAGTGCAGATAAAAGCCCCCACCCTGGCCCCACTGGATCTATGTGGCCTGGGAATGTGCATTGTAAAGTACAGTTCCTACATGCTTGGTGGGTGTCACTACAGTTTGGCAACCTGCTGTGCCAATGAATATTCTTTGGATTCAATTGGAGTTGTGTCACCAGCTTTGAATCTACTGGCTGTCCTACCACGCACCATGCAGGCCACCTCCCTCTGCAGTACCACTGAGAGACTGAGGGGCTTCACCACGCACAGGTGGACCACTCATGCATTAATTGGATCTTATATCCACATCCTCCAGTAAGAACTTCATTTATTTATTTATTTGAGACAGAGTCTCACTTTGTCACCTTCAGGAGAGTTCTGTGGTGTCATGGCTGACAGCAGCCTCAAACTCTTGGGCTCAAGCAATCCTCCTGCCTCAGCCTCTGAGTAGCTTGGACTACAGGTGCTGGCCACAATGCCTGGCTATTTTTTTAGAGACCGGGACGAGCTCTTGTTCAGGCATCTAGGTGCCTCGGCCTCCCAGAGTGCTAGGATTACAGGCCTGAGCCACCAGGCCTGACTAGAACTTGATTTAAAGGAAAGTTATTTTATTATGCTCTGAAAACCACCTTTTGTTTACTCCCTGTGTTTTACTTCTCTAGCTGTTTGGGTCATGATCTGGTATTTTCTAGGGATTCAACCTCAAGCCAACGCTTCCCCATCCTTTTAATTCCCTCTTCCCTGTTTTTGAAGATGGGAGTATCTCGTTTTGTACCCTCCTAGTCCAAGGGCTCATCAGAGCTGGCCCAGAGGGGCTGAGAGTTGCACCTGGTCTTCTGGGACCAGAAATTGTCCTGGCTATTTAGTGAGGGTCGCTCAATCCCTCCTGGGGTCATTGGTCCTATCTGGACTGTGTGGAGGACCATCTGCTTGAGGGAAAAGACAATAAATGAATTGGTGGCACTGCCTTCTCTCTGGCCCGTCAGCGCTACTGTCTTCCCTGAATATAAAATCACTGCCTTCTCTGGGCCGTGGAGGAGCACAGGGACCTCTCCTTTATCTCTCCTGCCTTTCTGGGCACCTGTGTCCCTCTTTTCTCCCACATATTCAATCTTCCCTTTTCCACAGAGCCTGTCTCCCACCTCGACCCCCTCCTCCTCCTGCTGAAGCCTCTTCCCCACTCTGCCTCTCCTCCTTACCCTATTTGTCCCACACCTCACACCAATCCTGAGGGACACAGCCCCAGCCAAGGTGACAGTGGCCTCCCTGCCACTACACCCTAGGGCAGCAGTTCTCAACCTGTGGGTCCCGACCCACAGGAACTGTATTAAAGGCTGTATCCTACAGCCACTCTGAGGCTTCGGGAAGGTTCTTAGGAAGGTTGAGAACCGCTGCCCTAGGGCATTTCTCACCCCTCCCTGGGATTCCCCTCAGAGCTCACTGCTGCCCCCGACCCTGTGGCCTCATGGCTCTCCTCCCCCTCCGGGCAGCTTTGTCCCAGCCTCCTCTTCACTCTTTTCTCTTCCTGAGGCAGGTCCTCTGTGTGTGTGGCTGCCACATGCCTCCCAGGTTTATAACTCGACACTGAATCCTCACTCGGATGTTTTAAACAAACTGAACCAGTGTAAAGCCAAGCCGTGACGGTTTGCCTCTCTTCCGGCTCCCTGCCAGCATCCTCAGCCTCTGCGATGGCATCACGTCCCCCAGCCAGGAAGGAACCTGGGGACCACGTGCTGCGGCCCCTCCTCCTGCACTGCCCTAGCCAACTCTTGGTCCCTGCAGTGAGCCCACCACTGTCCCCTAGGACCACCCCAACAGCCTGCCTCTCACTCTCGCCCCTCTACACCCCCTGCCCGGAGGTCATTCTGATAATCCTTGGACCAGTCTGGCCCTGAGTCTCCTTCAATCTGTCCTTCCCTGTCCCCTCCTCTGTTCTCCATCACAGGGACTGACCCTCACACTGAACCTCTCAGGCTCCCCTGCCCACTGGCTTCTGGTAGCTTCTGCCAACGGGGGTGCTGGCAGGAGACGGAGGTGGGGGGAAGGGAAGGTGGGGTCCCACCACCCTCTCTCTATAGCCACTCCTGAGTTTGCTGTGTGGCTTCAGGCCCACTACAGATCCTACTTCTCTGGTGACATGGCTTCTTCCTCTGTCTCCCGGCCTGTAGGCAGAGGTGGCTGTTGGTAATTTTGGGGTCACTAACTGTCTGGATAAAGACCCAAATTCTGGCTTGGTGCCTGTGGCTCAAGGGACTAAGGCGCCAGCCACATACACCTGAGCTGGAGGGTTCGAATCCAGCCCAGCCCGCCAAACAATGACGGCTGTAACCACAAAAAAAAAAGCCAAGCGTTGTGGCAGGAGTCTGTAGCCCCAGCTATTTAGAAGGCAGGGGAGGAGACTTGCTTGAGCCCAGGAGTTGGAGGTTGCTGTGAGCTGTGATGCCACAGCACTCTACCCAGGGCGACAGCTTGAGGCTCTGTTTCAAAAAAAAAAAAAGACCCCAATTCCTAGCACAGTCCAGAAGCTCCTGCATGGTTTGGGTCCCCTCTGCTCCTCTGTGCCTTCCACACGATCACACGATCTTGCTGCTTTCCGTGGCTGCTCACCTCCCCCCAGCAGCACTCCAACCCTGCACCTGCTCTCTCTGCCGTAGCACACAGGCTCTGTCAGCTCCACGCCCCTCCTGCCACAGGGTCTTTGTACCTGTCCTCTCCCTCTGTCTGGAAGTCATTCTTCCTTCCTCATGCCCACCTTTGCCTAGTTAGGCTTCTCACTCGTGGGTCCCTCACACCCAAGGATGCCCAACTCAGCTGGGTCACCCACTTTTCTGCCTATTCCTTCCTCCAGAGCACTCCCCTTAGTTTGCAATTATTCAAGTCACACCAGTGTGTGGTTCTTTGCTCTAGACCTGGAGCTACAAGACCAGGAAGGCAGAGCTGGTGCCTGTTTTCTTACCTCCCTGCTGGCTCCCTCTCACCTGCACAAGCAACGTGTAGAATGCTGCCATACATGCTCCTGCCTGTAATGTTCCCTACTTTGCAGGTAATCCTTACTTATTGGAATTGGTCTCCCCCCAAAAGCCATTCTTTGCTGTTTCGAAGTATTCTTCAAAAACAAGTTTGGGGTATGAGTTCACATGAGTCTGGGGTCCCTTGTGTAGCAAGCACTGCTGGCTTCTTCAGTGGTCCCCAGGGTCTTGCCTCTTCCTGCACACCCCACACTGCCGCATGCCCTTCGTTAATGCTACGGTTACTTCTCAGGAGACCTGGGCCAGAACTCTTGTCCTTGGAGTGTCTTCCTTTAGCCCAGCTGCATGTCTCAGCAGTTCTGGGTTCCCTCCCAGTGCCCAGAGCTTTGTCACCTCTGCAAGTCTGCTTCAGGATCTCGCCTACCTTGTGACCTAGGTGAGCCTCTCACTACAGGCAGGACAGGATGAAGGACATGTTGGTGGTTGTAAAGTGAGCTGCCTAGGGCTGAACACCCAGGCTCACCAGGTTCTGTCTGGCTCCTGTCCTGCTGCCAAGTAGTGGGGGATTATGTTCCAGGGGGTAACCACACCCCAGGGGCACCTCAGGGTGCACACTCGGCTCTTAGAAAAGCCTCTACAGATACAAAAGCAAGAGAAACGCCAGGCAAGGTGGTTTATACCTACACTCCCAGCACCTTGGGAGGCTGAAGCAGGAGGATTGCTTGAGGCCAGGAGTTCAAGACCAGCCTGGGCAACATAGACCCTGTCTCTGCAAAAAAAATAAAATAAAATAAAAATAAAAAAAACTAACAGAAAAAGAAAAATATAACTCCTGAAAACAGCATGCATGTGGACACTGTCCGTGGTGGAACGGGCTGGGCAGTGGTGACTCCCACACGGGAGCTAGAAGAATCTTCACTTTCTCATCCAAGACAGAGAAGAACCAGCTGGTGGTCTAAAAGCTACTGCTCTCATAGGAAGATGGAATTGATCTGGGCTGGAGTAAGACTTTCTTCTGACCTTACAGACCTGGCGCAGCAGCTGGGAGGGGACAGGGACGTGGGGAGTGGAGCTACCCACTGTTTGGGAATGCTGCCAGGTAAACTCAGGGAATAGCCCACATGCCACCAGGCACAGCCCTGCTAGGCTGGACACACCACATCATGGCAGGGACTGGGGGCCATAGGGCTCTTCTGGAGATTCCCCATTACCATTCTAGGCCTCTGATTCCCAATGTGAAATGGCATTCATTTGAGGGACATCTTTTCCATCAAGATTGTGAGGACTCAATCAGGAGAACTTGTCTAGACAGCTGATAAGCTGCTTAGGGCTTATTGGTGGGGAGCAGAGGTGATATCAAGCCGAAGGATAACCATCAGCAAGACCCAGGTGGCTCAGGACCAAGCCAATGGGTTCTTCACCCTGCCATGCTGCAGAGGTAACCCCACCCCTGCTCCCTGGCAGACTGTGGGCCCAGTGCAGAGGGACACTCACCAGCAGACGAGCCCGGCCACCACGGCCGTCCAGGTGACACAGCAGGAGTGACGCTGCTTGGTCTGTACCACGTCATCCCGCTTACAGCAGCACACGCAAACCAGGTAGGCCACGAGGAAGAGAAGGTTCAGGCCCAGACAGACGGCAGCCACCAGCCCCAGGAACAGCAGTGACTGGGAGAGAGGACAGGACTGTTGTCAGCTCTTTGGCCTGACAGTGGGTGGTCCTGGAAGTGCCCTACCACCTGGGCTGTGAGTGTGGGAACAAGGCTGAGCTGGGGGGTCTGTCATCCACCCTTTCTGTCTCCCCTCCTTCTCTCGTCCTACTCTGGCACCGAGGCACCAAGGTGGAGGTGCTGCAGCTTAGAGGGCACAAGGACAGGGATGGGCTTGGAGGCTAGCAGAGGGGAGGAGCTGCCAAGGTAGGTCCCTGCTTTGTAGCTCAAACACCAGGGTGATGATACGGACCAGGCCCTGCTGATGAAGAGCTCTGAGCCGCTCAAGAGACAAGGCAGGAATTGGTAACTGTCCCAGGGAGACAGAGGAGAGGGACACTCACAAGGACCAGAGCATCCGGAGGCCTTGGGCAGGACACCAAGTGGGACCTGAGACCCAGCGAGGACGGGATGGTGCAGAACATCTGCTGCCTCCTCTGTGCAGAGGTTGCACCAGCACGGACATCATTCTCTGTCCAGAATGAAAAGCACCTGCCCTCGGCATTGGGAAACAAGAGGGCTCTGTGCTGGTGGCAGAGCTGGGGAGAGTCAGGCTCTGCAACCCGGAGTCCCTTCCCTATACCCTGACAGGGACAGCTAACCCCAGCTGCCATGGGTAGCAGCCGAGTCAGAATTGTGAGGGGGCGGGAGGTGCCTTCTCAGGCTGGCCTAGTGTCTCGGGGTCTGCCCGGAGGCCGGGGTGCACCCTCTGTCCTCCAATCTCTTGATTCCGCCAGATGGACACCAGATGGCACCGGGATTGGTGGCCATGAGCCAGGGCCGGACCTGGACAGAAGTCAGTCTTCTCAGCTGACAGCCACCCCCTGCTTCCTATAAGCCCCCAAGGCCTTCTGATCCAGAATCCCTAGTGCCCCAGGATGGACTGTCAGGAGAGCCTGTTTCAGGAAGCCTGCATGCCAGTGGTGGCAGCAGGGCTGGGGGACACTCCAGGACCCTATGGTAGTGGACTGTAGAGATGGGCACACATGGAGAGAGCCCTGACAAGTGGAGGCCACATGTCTATAGCCAGAGGCCTTCCAGTCGCCTTCCAGAGGGACAGAGCACATGTTGTGGACACCTGCTGCCGCCCACACTACCAAGCCCTGTGAGGTGCAGACAGGCCTCTGGACCCCTGGCTTGGGCTGCTCTACTGGTTACCCGGGACGGATAGGCTTCTCAGCTGCAGTGGTGGGGACAGCCCAGAAGAGGGCAGAGGAAATGCCACATGTGAGAGGGGGCAGAGGGATTTTTACCTCCACCTGGGATAAACATGTCACAGTTACAGCCTTTCTGGTCCCCTCAGCTTCGCACACTGTAAACCCTGCTCCAGGCAGTTGGAAAGGCTGGGCCTGGTGATCTGGGCACTCCACTACTCCAAAGTCCTCATGGCATGGCAGGGGGCTGTGGCTGTGGCTCCCCCTGCCTGGACCACTCATTAGTAGCCTGTCCCCTAGGCTGGCCCCAGGTGACCCCTGGCCCCTGTTTCTAGCCCCCAGTCCATATGCCCCCTCATGGAAGGGCCCTGCAGCCCAAGGTCAAGGTAAAGAAGGCCAAGATAGATGGGGCTGTAGAGTGTCACTCCACAAAGTGAAGTCACCATCCCGCAACCCATGGCATTGACACGTTCTGGGAACATCTCAGAGATGCGGAATCTTAAGCCCCACCCCAGATCTAGTGAATCAGACCTGAATCTACAGGTGATCCCAGGCCAGGTGCATCCTTGAAGTCTGGGATGTCTGAATTAGTGTCAACAGGATTCCTCGATTTTTTTCTAGTAGCTTAGCTTTTTCTTCAAACTGACTCACTTCGCAGAGCCCCGAAGTACAGAGCCGTACCTGATTGAGGGAGTGCGTGGAAATGCCAGTTTGTCTTGGCCACCCCTACCCCTGAGGCCCCTCTGCTAAAACCCAGGGATCCCCATAACAATTTGCAAACCACTGCACAACATGCCTACCATGACCTGGCAGTTCCGCTTTACAGAAAGGAAGGCTTGTGTCCCCCCAACACATACACACAAATGTTCCCAGCAGCTTACAGCAGCAACAGCCATATACTCAAAATGAGTGTCTACCAACAAGAGAACAGACACAGAAAATGTGTCACAGTCATATGTGGAACACAGCGCAGCCATGAAAAGGAAACTGACGCTCCACACAGTAGGGATGACTCTCACAGAGGTAACAAACCAGACCCCAACAGTAGAGACCACAGGGTTTAATTTACACGAAGTTCAAAGTCAGAGAAACTCATCTATAGGGATGGAGGAGTAAATAGTAGCTACATTTGCAAGGGAGTTTGAGGCTGGTCCTGGGGGCTCCAGAGGACTACTTATTGGGACAATGTCCCTCAAACACACACACATACACGCGTAAGTTCACTGAGCTACACACTCATGACTGTGCACTTCCCTGTGCACTCCTAATGAAAAAGACTATAGCTGAACCCCAGATGAACCTCCTGTGCAGAATGGAGATGGCTGACGTCCAGCCTCCTTTGGACAGTCCCATTCTCCTTCTATTCCCAAATGGGGAAAACTCCTGAATATATCAGGCATCCCCACCCAGCAATGAGGCTCCTCCACTCCTCCCGGCCAGTCTAGGGGTGGTGTGGCAGACTCCCCTGTTTCACACTTTCTCAAGCCTCTTCCCTTCCCATCTCCTGCAAGCCTGGGCCTCTCTTGGCAGGCCTGGAACTCTACGGCTTGGGGCCTCTCCAAGCTGGGCAGCTGGCCTCAATTAGGTCACTAATAATGCAGTCCAGCCCCAGTGAAAGTGAAGCCTGGGAAACCCAAACTCACTTGGAGGGCTTTTGTTAGCAGGTCACTTCCTGAAGCCTCCCTGAAACCCTCTCTGGGTGCTGGGAGGACACTGGCGGTGGTGGGTGCGGTGGGGTGGGGGGTGAAGGAAGGGGGAAGGGAAGAGGAAGGGAAAAGGGTAGGGGTGGGGAGAAGAAAAGGAGGAGGCAAGTGGGAGCCTAACCAGCAGAGTCTTCTCCCACAGCCAGTTTGGTGTCACCTGCTGCTTGCTAATGGGCAATTATTTTCCTGGTTCTAATTAACACTGCAAGTCCCCATGTGCACAGGGAGGGCTGTAAGGAAGAGGGAGCGGAGTCCCATTCACGGGCCTTGGGCTCTGATGCACAGAGCTCAGCAAGGACAACTTTGCACATCGCCTGTTGTGCCCTGTAGTCATCCCCACTGCTCCGTCCACACCAATACCATGACCACAGCTCCCACCATCACTGCTCAGACTCTACCTCTGCCCTCATCAAAGTGACTTACCCTTATCTCTGGTTTGTCACTATGTAATGGGAAATCCAGAGCAGGGAGCATCAGCCCAGGACCCAAGCTGGGAGCAGCAGTGATGGCTACCCTTGGACCCACAGGGCTCCTGCACTGGGCAGGGAGGGCAACATCCTCAGTCCTGGGAAATCTAGAGGAGAGTAGGCCTCAGAGGAGGTGGGGGAGGGGCACCCCCAGGACAGCTGGGAAAGGCTCAGGTCCTGCCCTCCAGGCTCAGTGTGACTGTCTGATGACTGTGACTCAACAGTCAGGCTGGATGAATGGGGCTTCCTCATCCTGACCTCCACCTCGGGTGGCTGCCTGGTCTTTCCTCCTCAGACCTACAGGGAGTCCTGTGGTTCTTGGTCCAGCTCCTACCTACTCTGTCCCCTCCCCTGGCCTGAGGACACACACTTGGGACTCTCTGGGCAGACCGTCCTACACTCCCCAGAGGGAACATGCCCAAATATAAAATACTAAAAACATCTCCTCTACCCCAACACATGTCTCACAAGGATGAGGGCTGCAGATCCAGGGCTGGAGCGGGCAGCACACCCGCGGCTCCTGCACACGGACTGCGCCCAGCTCCCGGAGACACGCACGGGCCTCAGCTCAGCCTGCCTGGGCTCCCTTGAGGGCTGAGTGGATGGGGATGGTGGCACCAGTTCCAGACGAGGAGAAGACTCAAGTGGCTTTTTCACTTTTTCAGAGACGCAGCTGGATTTCCTGCCAGGTGCTCTTTCTGTTGTCTCCAATACTATTCATGGTCAGTGAGGGCCTCCTCCTTCCCAAGCAGTGATTGATTGTGGCCATTTATGACTGGCAGGCACTGGCCACATGCTTCGTACTGTCTAGCCCATGAGTCCTTTTACTGTCTCTCTGAAGAGGGAATCACCTCCATAGCCAACCCTCCTCAAAGGTGAGAAGACTCAGGCTTCTGGTGCAGGCCGCTCCCCTGCAGACACAGACACCTGGTAGCCTGGGGTGGGATGTCCACCACGCCAGGCTCCCTCCTCCACAGCCCTGCTGTACTGCTCTCTGGAAGGCCTCTTCTACTCTGAGGGGAGCCTCCCCAGAGGTTGGGGAATAAAAGCTCAAGTCCGCTGGGAGGGGGAGCAGCCCCATCAGGGGGTTGGGGGCTTCTACTGCTCCTAAAGGCCCCAGAAAGTGAGTGGGAGCCCCTACTTCCTCAGACTCTACGACACTGAATTGTGCTTGGGCTCTCTCACCTCACCATGTGGCCTGCTTGCTTTTCAACCATCTCTGTACTTCCAAGACCTGCCCTTGTTTCCAGGATCCCATGCCCCACTAAGCTGCTCCCTCAGGTCCACACCTGCCTGCTTCCATCTTCACTTAGTCTCACATGCACACACACACACTATACTAGAACCCGGCACCCCGCCTGCTTCTTTGGACATTTGGGGCATGGGCTGAAGCTCTTACTGTATATGTTCTGTTCCATCTCCTCTGACTGGTGTCTGTGGACGAGGTCTTCTTCCTCTCCATCACTACAGAGTGTTGTACTGAGACATGCTGTTGAACCTCAAGGCCAATTGTGTAATGACCTATATCACTGGGTCCTATTGTGTGCCATGGAACTATCTACTGAGCATGTTATGTGAAATGTCTCATTTAATACCTGCTCAGAGTGGATGACACCTGCTCCTGGTCACACAGTGAAAGTACTAGGAATCCAACCTCCAGGTGGATGGCATAGCCCCTGCCCCAAACTGCCACAGCACTAAACCCAGGGGCTGGCTCCAGCAGCTGCTCCCAGAGTCCCCAATGCCAAGGTTATCACAGTGATCACATGCCTGAAATGGTGCTTGGTCCTAATCCAGTTGGTTGACCGCTGAGATGACTGATCCACTGTTTGACTCTGGCAGTGAGTGGTGCTCAGGAGGAAAAGGGACATCCAGGAGAGACCATGGTCACATGACAGGGGAACTCCAAAATAGGAGCCCTTTAAATAACACCCAGAGTCAGACTTCCCCTCCCAGCCCACCACACTCATCTACCACTTAGTGATGCGGGGGTGGGGTGGGGTGAGCAGAACCAGGGGTAGGTGGGCAGGGCCAGGTGCTAGCTGTCCAGGAGCAGTGGCCAATGGGAAGGGATGCCCTCTGTGGCCATCTGATGGCCAACACAGAGTGTGCCAGGGTCAGAACTTAGGGAGGAGACAGGCAGAGGATGTGAGTGGGTCCCTCTGGCTCAGCTGCACCTGTCCATGGGACTGGGGGGAGTGGGCTCAGGCTGTGACAGCCACAGCTGCTAGACAGACAGGAGCTCTTCCTAGGGCCATGGGGGTGGGGAAGTGCTTTTACCATCCCTACCCTCATCTAGGGGTCTTCTTGATTTCCTCCAGTGGAGGAGGAAATTATGGTTAGACACTCTGGGTGTAGGCTCTGGGGCGCTGCGTTGTGGGGATGGACACAAAAACATATGGACAACCCCCCACCCCCAAACAACACAGCTGTCTCTGAAATCACATCCGCCTCTTTTCATGCATTCTTTGGGAACGGAAGATTCCCTGGAGCTATCCCCAGGCAGCCACATTCTCAGGGAACTCTTGACTTCCACAGGCAAGGATCTGGGAGAGGGAGGGGCAGACGGATCAGAAGGGAGCTGGGTGCTGGTGCTGACTGCTGCCTGCCCCTGTGTGCCTTGCCCTGGTGTAGTCACCTAACAGCAGGTGCTTCTCCCCTCCTTCTGGAAGGGCAGGCACTATCTGCCTGGGCCTGATGGCAGCAAGGATACCAGGAGTTATTATTAGGCTCCCTGTCACTGGCACAGTCACTTGGGCAGTGCATACCCTACTGGATCAGGATCTCCTGGGCCCTGCAGAAGAAAGGTCTCCAAAGAGGCACTCACTCCTTTGCCCCAACCTGAACAGCCCCATACCAGGAAAACTTGACACTGCAGGCAGAGGCGGCCTGGGGGGGTCAAAGTCCTGAGATGCATGCATAGCTTTGAACAGAATGTGCCCTGTCCTGGGCCACCCAGCCCCTGAATCTTTCACTCAACATGGGATTTGACTTAGTGGGACGACAGGAGCCAGAGCAGACCTGGGACAGGCTGGGACACTCTGCAGCTCTAGGCAGGAAGGTCTGGGGGAGCCCTGGCTCTGGTTGTAGGGTGCAGAAACCCACAGAGGAGAGGGCCAGCAGAGCCAGGATGAGGGGAGTGGCTGGCGAAGAAGCCCAGACCCCAGAAATTCAGGGCCTAGAAGGGGTAGGGTGGGGCAACAGGAATGGGGCAGCTCAGGACCAAGCAGAGGACAAAGAGAAGAACCGGACAACACAAGGGAGTTCTCAGGACGACAGTGTGGGACGGGGCTGACTGAAGGCCGCCTCCCTGCCCTGAAACAAACTCGGCGGCTGCGGTTCTCTGTGCTGGATCCAAGTCACCCACACCGCCTCCCCCAGCCCTCAGCCTTCCAGAGGGGCCCAGGCAGAGGTCAACGGCAGCGGCTCCCAGCCTGCAGGGAGGGGGTGCTTCGGAGACTGACGCGGGAGTGGACAAGGGAGACTCAAGTCAGTTTCTTCCCAAACTTCTCCCCAGCCACGAGGCCTAGGAAAGATCCCGCCAGGTCTTGGAACCCCAACTCTGCGCACCCCACGCTGCCCTGCCCCCCACTCCTGTCACCGACTCAGCCCGCTCCTCCTGCACGGCGGTCTCTGAGCCATTCCCCCCCTCCCCTGCCCAGGACCGGCTTAACTCCGATCTTTCCGGTCTTCTGGGCCACCGAGGTTCCAAGACCGGAGGGGCCTTCGGCCAAGGGCCTGGGGGGTGGAGGCGGGAAAGGATGAAGAGAGGGGGAAGGGTGGCGGGGAAGAGAGAAGGGGTCTGAAAGGCGCGTGGGAGAGCGCTTACTGCCGAGGAGAGAAGGGATTGTGCAGGGACTCCGGGCGCGCGTGGCCCGGGTCCAGGGTGGCTCAGACTCACCTCTTGGTAATTCTCGTCTCTGGGGCTGAAGCTGCTGTCCACCGGCTGCAGGCGCAGGCCGAGATGCGGGACGCTGTGCAGCCACACGACCCACCAAGGCGCAATGTACTCCACGCGCGCGGCCGGCATGGCTCGGCCGAGTGCGACCCTCCGGATACCTCTGCAGCCGCAGCCGCCACTCTGCCCGGCCGCGCGCCTGCCCCGCCCCTCCCGCCCTGTCCCCGCCCCTGCACCCGCTCCGGGTCCACCTCTCCCTGGGCGCGCGCCCGCCCCGCCTCTCGCTCGGTGCGCGCCCACGCCGTCCTCTCCTGGCCAGGTCCGGGTCTTGGGCCCGCAGCTCCAAGAGCCAGCTGTCCTTTTCAGGGTGAGGATTTGTCCTGGCCTGACCGGCGGAAGAGGGGAAAGGAGAATTGAAAAGCTTCCAGGGCTTTTCCAAACTTTTTCAGTCTCTAAAGCTCTAAATGACTTATTAATTACTTAAACAATCAAAGCTATAAATAAGTACAGCTAGCAGTCATGGCCCGAGAATGAGGGCAGGCAGTTTAAGGGCTTGTTACAGGGTGAGCAAATCCACTGCTTGGGGAGGGAAGGAAGCAATGTTCAGCCGCTCAGTCAACTCATTCTAAGTCCACTGTCCATCACTTATTGAGCGTCTATTGTGTAAACCACGTGGACTCAAAGAGAAATAAGTGGTCTCTGCCTTCAGGAGCACCTAGTCCATCTGCCCCTTAACTAACTGATGCCGCCTGCCAGGCTTTAGAGTGCGGGACTGAAAAAGTGAAAACTTTCTTCCTGGCAGGAGGGAACTTTGATCTGTGTAGGGAGGGTAGGAGAGCAGCGGGAGCGTCCAGTAGAGACGACTGCCCGGCACTGTTACATCAGTCAAAAGCAGGTAAGAGCCCTTGCCCCTCAGCGCACCGCACTTCCGAGTGCGATGACTACGGCCCACCGGTGAAGACGTGCGCGTGCGCGCTTGTCGAAGGATGCGTGGGAGATAAGCAAAGCCTGGCCAGGGGCAGGGCAGCCGCCTACCCAGGGAGCCTTGCATCCTCGCACCCCCGGTACCAGGCATAGGTGCGGAGGCCCCCACCCACCTGCAACCGCAAACAGCTGGGGATGACTAAGGGGCTCAAGCTGGAGACAGGTGGAGGGCAGCTAACGGCCGCAGGTCTGTAGAACGAAGGGTTCGCGACAAGTTCGGGGTTGGGTGGGCGGGCGGCAGGGGAGGGGCTACTAGAGTTCCGGCTTGGGGGAGGGGGCGAATGCTACCTTTGCAAACTCCCGCAAACGCTGGGCTGCTAGAAGGGCGGGCCCTGCCCAGTCGTCGGAGCCTCTTCTGGCGCTAGCAATCCGTAAGGTTCCCAGAACCCAAAGGCTATCATTTCATCTGCGCATGCTGAGGTCCTCGCAGAGCGCGGCAAGACAGGCTTCTCTCACAGGTTTTCTTTTCCTAATTCAACACGTTTTATTGAGCATCTTCTCTGTGTTAGAGCGTGGTATAACCTAGTCCTTGCAGGCCACGTGAAGCTCTACCCTACCCATACACTTAGAATTACAGGCCCTGTTCAGCACTCTGAGAAGGCCCAGGAGCCTGGAGACCCGCAGGGGCCAGTGGGGATCAGCCCAGCAGCTGCTGATCCCCTGAGCAGACGCGGGAGAGGAAGCTTTTCGGGGTGAAGGAAATAATTATCTCCAGTGCGGTGGTGGTTACACAACCGTCAAAAAAAAAAAAAAAAAAAATCACAGAACTGTACACCAAAATGGGTGAATTTCACTGTATGTAAATTATACCTCAAAAAAATCTCACTCCAGTTACCTCAGTATTTAAATCGCTGAGGTGGAGAATCACTTAAACCTAGGAGTTCCAGATCTGCCTGAGCAACAGGAATTCTCGTGTCTAAAAAGAAAAGTCCCACAAACCTCACTTTAATATAACTGCCTTTAAGAGAAAAGAAAAAACAAACAAAAATGAGCAAGAAAACTAGGAGCCAGATCCTGGCAGCCCCAAGTGTTTTGATTACCAACCCAGCCACTGTGTGAGGACCACAGCTCTGAAATGGATCTCACAGGGACCCCTTTGCAGTCCATGCCCTGAGACGTCACTGATAACAGGCCTGAGGATGAAGCACAACCCACTGGCACCCCTGGACTCCTCTGGATAGGCACTGTCTGGTACCCTGCACAGGTCCCCTGCTCTAGGTCAATGGCACACAAGGCTAAAGGTGTTACCTTGCTACCAAGTTCCCCAAACATCACCTCATGTCTAATGGACACAAGTTATAGAATTGATTGTAACCTGGCTCAGAGAGCCCCAGCAGTTGGGACTGGCTACCAGGGAGGGAGGGGTAAAAGCTTACGTGTGACACTTGCAACCACTAACCGTAAAAGCTCTCCCTTAGGGTCACCTGAAATACCAAAACTTGCAAAGCCAGTCTGTAATCAGTGACCAGTCTAGCAACTTCTCTGAAGCTGTGCTAGAGAAGCCAGTGAGGAAGACCGGTAGCAGCCCTCCTCCAGAACAGCATTCCTGAGAGTTCCCTACCCAGTCATTCCAAACCAACTACGGTGGCCAACACCTCACCACCCATCCTTAGCTCACTAAGGCCTCAGCCCTGACACCACCTGCAACCTGTGGGTTAAAAGACAAGCCTATACTCCAAAGTCATCAGAACCTCTGCATTCCGCCCAGATCACCAGAGTAAATTGTTTTCGAGTGCCCCAAATGACTCAATGGCACAAGCCATTGCTGGAGAGCACTGCATGAAAGGATGCCTTCTCTGGATAAGGCGGCCAGACAAATCCCTGCAGGATCTGTCTCCTAGGAGCTGGGACAAGTCCCTGGACAATGTGTTGGGGACAAAAAAGCCAAAAGTGGCAAGGCAAATTCTTGCTCTTCCTTGGGGATCTTTAATGTTTAAATGAGAAAGACTGAAAGGGGACAGTGCATCTGGGTTTGTCAACAATCACGAAGGCTCCCTACCTCTCCCAGAGAATAAAACCCACACCTCCCAGTCAACTCACAGGCAGATTCAAAAACCCCTCATCTTTACAATTCTTAGTTTCAGACTGGTGCTTGCTTATTGCTATCTGCTTATGTTTAAACAATTAACACAATACCAAGCATACTGTCTAGCACTTTTAAAAAGTGTAAATGAAAAAATCTCCCACCCACACCTGAGTGTAGTTTATGATGCAAACCATTTGTAGACATTTAGTGCAGAATGTTGTAGCACAGTGCCACCTTGTGGTCTGTCCCCGCATCCACATCTCACAGAAACTTGCTGGTAGTGTGGCAGGAGCAGCTGCTGCTTATTTAACCCTTATGAAAAGCTATCAATATGGCTAGCTTCCAACAAAGGAAATAGGGGCAGAGATGAAGTCATTCTTCAGAATCATTCAAGTTAACAAACAAGGGGCAGCACCAGTATCTAATTACCCCCGGGCCAGAGCCTTTGTGGGCCTGTTTGAGTGAAGGTGAACTCAAGCCCCATCCCAAGCCTATCTCTGTCTACTTGCAAACTCAGGTTAAAAACAGATGGTTTCATTTGTCCACTGAGATCACATCCAAGCTTAGGATCAGCAACCAGGACCTGTGTCCCGTTCCCGCCAAAAGCCATTGCCAAGCAGCATTTCCCTTCCCATGCTCAGAGACAAAGGACACTTAAGAATTTTTAAAATTTAATACAATTCAAATCAGCATGTCTATTTCATTTCAGCTCCTTCACTGCCAAACCTAGAAGGAAAGAGATAAAGAAATGAGTCATCCAGAAAAGACACACTGAGTTGTTGATGCTTGTCTTGACTTCTGTACTTATGCTAAGGAGAGCTCACAAGGCTCAGAAATTGAGCTCATGAGGGAGGTTCTGGTTAAAATATGAGGAATGTTTGGATCCCCTACCTGTAAAAACGGGCACTATCAGTACAGTAACTATCTACAGGGTGAGAGTGAGGAATAAATGAACATAAACTTTCTTCTGGCCAAGCACTTTTGAATATAATCTGGGAATCACAACCACTTCTTGCACCACCAATAGCACAGCAGACACTTAGAAAACCCATGAAATGGGCTTTCCCAAATCTGGGGGATGGAGTGAAACAAGATGGCAACGTAACCTTCCCTATTTTTGGTCAGCCTATCACCCCCAACCCCAAAGATTTAAGGCTCACTCACCAGGGGGCAGAGACTGCTTCAGTTTCTCTGCCTTCTCTTTGTCTGTGATGACCAAGGTATAAAGGTATCTGCTGCACCGAACTTTAAACTTCACATTATCCTTATTTTTCTTGATCTTGACAGCTATCAAAAAATCAGAGTTAGTAATTAAACTCTGTCACAGAAAGCAGATGCTATATAGTTCATGTGCTTTACACTCAACAGCAGGGGCACAGAAACACCTGTCGTTGGGTCATCCAGCACCCACAGCCAGAGCGCATCCCACCTTCCTGTACTGTCCCTCTGATGAAGCAGAAAACAAGACTGTCCCTGTCCTTCTGTGACCTCAAAAAAAAAAAAAAAAAAGCCACATAACTACATTTCCCTTCTATTAATATTCAAGAGCCTGGGGCTTATTTAACTGGTTTTGCTTATATTTAAAACACAGGCATTTAGTACATTGAACACAACACTGCAGAACCTTCTATAACAACTTTACTTTTTCCAAGGGAAGGAAGTTCATAAAGTAAGGACACAGGCTAGGACTATCTGCTGGGATTAAAACTTTTTAGCAACCCCCGCAACCCCCACCTCCGGAAATCAATTCTCTGAATACCAGATGACACTCTGGGGCAACAGTACCGAGCTCTTTGGGATTCCCCACCTGACTGGACATTGCATGTACCAAAGCTTCCCTACAGTGTACGTGTAACTGGTTTTCTGGGTTCTTTCCTGCTGCCAAGTTCTATCTCAGGATCACAGGTTAGACAAGAAAGACCCCTAAGTTGTACCTCCAATTCAACTGCACAGGGCTTGAAATTTTGAAAACAGTGTGGTTTTATGTAAATGTCAATGCATTTCCACCTGGCTGCTGGAAGACATCCACTTCCCAGGAGGTTAGCCGCTTCATGTTACCTGCCAACCCCCTTGTTCCAACTTCTTTAATAACTGCTTACAGACACTCCCAAGCTCTCACTGCTTTAAAAGCATTCAAGTGTCAGTTGAGAATCAGGCTGAGGACTGAATGTGGCTTCTAGTGCTTGAAGCCAAGTACCTAACCAGATACACAAGGACAGCACTTAGCCTCAAAGCAACAGCACAAGATTAACTTGTACTCACAATCTCACAACTTCATTTCTGCCAATAATCACTAAAGGACAGTGGTGTATCACTGGAAGCAGAAACACTGCAGCTTAAAGCTGGGCCAAGGCACTGGCTGCCTTAGCTCACATTCTTAATAAATCCAGACACCTGGACATTCATCTAAAATAACCTATTTTGGTATCCTAACCTTACCCCTCACATCTGTCCCACTCCCAGAAACTATGCTTAACTATTTGTAAGGACTTTAAAAAATATTATTTAACGTTACCATATGTGTGATAATTCCATTTTCAGGTGTATACCCCAAAGAAGTGAAAGCAATGACAAAACATATGCATAACCATGCTCACAAAGGCACTATCCACAATAGCCCAAACCCACAAAACATGCAAGCAATTCAGTGTCCATCAGTAGACCATGGATAAACAAAATGTGGTCTTTCCATACAATAGTTTATTCAGCCTTAAGGAAATTCTGACCCATGTTACATGGAAGAACCTTGCTGCTATTATCTGAAGTAAAAGAAGCCAGTGCAAAAGGTCAAACACTATTATTTCACTTATAAGAGGAACCTACAAAGCAAATTCAGAGAGAGAGAAAGCAGCACAAGAGTTGCCAGAGCTGGGAGATGTTTAATGGCAACAATTTTAGTTTGGAGGATGTAAAGGTTTAGGTGGCTGATGCCTATAATCCTAGCACTTTGGGAAGGCGGAGGTGGGTGCAATGCCTGAGCTCAGGAGTACAAGACTAGATTGAGCAACAGTGAGACCCCCATCTCTACTAAAAACAGAAAGACTAGTCAGGCATTGTGGCACGCACCTATAGTCCCAGCTACTCAGGAGGCTGAGGCAAGAGAATTGCTTGAGTCCAACTGTTTGAAGTTGCAGTGAGCTATAATGCCACAGCACTCTACCCAGGATGACTAAATGAGACTCTGTCTCAAAAAAAAAAAAAGTTCAGGAGATGGGTGGTAGTGGCTGTTGCTTATTATGAATGTACTTAATACCACTGATAAGTATAAGCTTAAAAATAGTTAAAGTATTAAAGTTTATGCTATACCTATTTCACATCCGAAAGTAAAAAGAAACTTAAAAGTGCTGTGATCAACTAAAAATGACCCAATAACTTCCTTTCTGACAGTACACAAAGCACAGGCACTCACAGACATCATTTCCACTAGATGTGACTTGATCCCACCAGGTAGCTGGTCACCAGTTCAAAGAACACCAAAGGATCTACGGCAACACCCTGTTTTGGGTAATCGGGACAAACAAACACCACCCACCCCACCTGTCTCTCCTGGTAACTCCCTATACACCACCATTAGGTTCTATCCCTAGCATAGAGCATTAGAGATATTTGGCCTTAGCCCACCTTCCTACATCTGCCCAACACAATCCTATCTGCACACAATTTTTTTTGAAACAGAGCTTCAAGCTGTCAACCTGGGTAGAGTGCTGTGGCATCACCGCTCACAGCAACCTCCAATTCCTTGGCTCAAGCGAGTCTCTTGCCTCCGCCTCCCAAGTAGCTGGGACTACAGGCGCCCTCTACAACACCACTGGCCATTTTTTGTTGTTTGGTGGGCCCGGGATGGATTCGAACCTGTCAGCTCAGGTGTACGTGGCTGGCACCTTTGCCTGTTGACCCACAGGCGCCGAGCCCCTGTCTGCACAAATTACCCAATTCTTTTTTATGTAGCAGAAAAAAATTTGAGTCCAAGTTAAAGTAACATAACACAAATCAAGATCTATTTGTATCAAACTTAAGCCCCTAAATTGCCTTGACTGATCGTGAAGGACAGAAGAACTACCTCTATAGTATAAAAAACGACATGGGCTCGGCACCTGTGGCTCAATGGGCTAAGGTGCCAGCCACGTACACCTGAGCTGGCGGGTTCGAATCCGGCCCTGGCCTGCCAAACAACAATGATGGCTGCAACCAAAAAATGGCTGGGCGTTGTGGCGGGTGCCTGTGGTCCCAGCTACTTGGGAGGCAGACGCATGAGACTCGCTTGAGCCCAGGAATTGGAGGTTGCTGTGAGCTTGATGCCACAGCCCTCTATCCAGGGTGACAGCATGAGGCTGTTGCAAAAAAAAAAAAAAAAAAAAAAAGACATGGAGGCAGCAGGAGCTGGCATATTGTCAATTGAAAACTTGCTGTTTTATAGTTCCAGTTCATCATCTCCTTTCCCCTTTATTTACAAGCTGCGAAATGAATACAGATTGTCTCCAACTTAAAAGTGTTACACATTCAGCAGAAACAGTGCTTCAAATTTTGATCTTTTCCAAGGCTAGGGTATGCTACCTTCTCCTGATGCTGAGCAGTGGCAGTGAGATGCAGGCCTTCGGACAGCAAGAGTGTAAACAGCCCACAGATGTGCTATCTTTATTACATGAGACATTCGACATGTTACAAAACAGGCTCGTGTGAAGATGATTTAGCCTGACTGTAGGCTAAAGAAAGTGTTCAAGGTGGTTCAAGCTAAACTTTGATATTCAACAGACAGAAGTTAAATTACTTAGTAGTGAAATTCATCGCTATCTGGGACTATACTGAACCCACGGTATGCCCAGAACTGAATATACAACACTAAACCCAAATGTTTGTGGCTCTTGTTTCCAGACTTTGATGCGGTAGAGACGCGTAAACCTACTGTATGTACAACAGAAAAAAATGAACTCGGAATGGTTTGTGAGAAAGTCACGAGTTAAGAGGCCCTAATAACTCTTTCCATCGCCACACAATGCCCAAACAGGTCTTTCTTACGGGGGACTATGACAGGAGCGCCGCTCCCAGGCCGCCTGGCCCGTCTCCCTCCGGACATGTCGGAAGAGGGTCCCGGAGCGGCACCAGCGTTAGTAGCCAGTGCCCCACGCAAACAGTGCTCCTTTTTTACCAAACCTTCGGAGGATTACTTACACTTGGCATCCTTTCGCCTGGCTGTGAGTATAAAGTCCTTGATTTCCTCAATTTTCCGAGGCTGCAAAGAAAAAGGGAAATAAGCTGCAGACTCTGGTGATGGTCAAGTCCACCAGGCCCTCTGCCTCCGGAGACCCTTTGCAAGGCACTCCCGCTCCGTCCCGGGTGCCTCCCGGGGAAGGTGTCAAGCACTGGTCGTACTCACCATGGCGACGAGGCGTGCGGGGAGGACACGGACTCTCACCTGCGGGGAAAGAATCCTGAACGTCAGCAGGACACAGAGGCAGGCCAAAAAACCTCGTTTCCTCCCTCCTCCGAAATACCGGCCCGCTCGCACCTCCTCCTCCTCCCACACACCCTCGATGCCCACCCGAGAATTCAAAATTTCCCTTGGCCGTGGATTGCTCCGGATTACCCCTCTCCCCCGCGATCCAAGAAACACTCACAACAAGCAGCAAGAGAAGGAAAGAAACAAGACTTCCGTTTCCGGGAAGTTAAACCCTTCCAACGGAGGAAACTGGATACGGTGTCCGAAAAGGATCAAAATTTATATAGGCGTTCGTCCTTCCAATTTGAGCAGCTCTGCCCCCTTCTGGTCTGGGTTAGCAGTCCAGCTTCCACGACGGAGACCAGCCGGCCAGCTGTTCCCGCGCCTCCCTCCGCACATCTTGCCTCTCCTGCATCCTCTCTTCCCCCGCAATCCCCCAACCCCGGCTTGGCTGCGCTAGGTTTTATATCAGATTCGGTTCTAACACTGTGTACTCCTCCCATCAGACCCGTGCACTGGGCGTCTACCTAGGAATTCTTCATTTAACGCAAAGGTCTCTGGTGTGTACCTGGTCGAACTACCCCCTGAGGGGCCCTCTTATTTCTCTCCTGCAACCTTTTTGAGGGACGCCGAATCTGTCGTGGCCAGGGCCCTCTTCTCCCCATCTAAGGGGACTTCCCCACCACCTGCTTCGAATTCATTTCTCAATTGCTGCTCACTAAAACCTGTTCCTTCCAGCCGCAGGCTGCCGCTTGCGCAGCGCGCGCGACTCCCGGTGGCCGCTGGTGCTCGAGAGGTGGCTGCAGGTGGCTCCTGCTCTGCCTCCTCCTACCGCCTAGCCAGGAGCGGCCGAGTCGGGACAGGAACCCGTGCAGACCCCAGCCCTTTGTGAGGCTCGGGCGGCTTCGGGGAGGCGGCGCTGCCGGCGCCCCTAGGCCCCATCCCGCCCTGGAGCATATGTATGCTCTTCCAAACGACCTTTTAAGGTAGACGCCGGGAAACCTGTGGTTATTGATTTTATTTTTATCCTCCACTTTTATTTTATTTTCAACCTCTCTACAGGTGTCTACATTTTATTATATTTGTTGCCCCCAAATTTAATAACCACACAGCAGAATGTAATTGCTTCATGCTTATTACTGCAGTGCCCTCCCGAAGAGCGAGCACTTAGCCGTGAGCCTTACTTCCAGCTCGCTCTCCTCCCCCTCTCCCGCCCATCCTTCCTTCCCTCTCGCCCCTCCCTTTCTACCTCCTTCCTTCCGCCTACAAGGACAAGCCCAGGTTGACCCCTTCCCAGGGGTGCTGGTGGTACAGGGAGGGATAAACCAACAAAATACTCTTAATAGTGCTGGAGACTCTTCTAAAGAAGCCAAATTATGTTTCTGTAACTATAAATTTGGGCGGCGCCTGTGACTCAGTGGGTAGGGCGCCGCCCCCATATATCGAGGGTGGGAGGTTCCTACCCGGCCCAAACTGCACCAACAAAAAAAATAGACGGGCCTTCTGGCGGGTGCCTGTAGTCCCAGCTACTCTGAAGGCTGAGGGAAGAGAATCACTTAAGCCCAAGAGTTGCTGTGAGCTGCATGACACCATGGCACTCTACCAAGGGCGAGAAAGTGAAAAAAAAAAAATTGTCTACCCATCAACTTTTTCCTCAGCAGGGGAAAAAGTTAATGGGTAGAAGCTCAATTTTAGATGTGTGAAGCTGGATGTCCAATCTGAAAATCAGGGGTACTTCGGCCCTGACCTGTGAAGAAGGGCTTTCCTGCATTTTTCAGCCTGACTTTGCTGGCCCCCCTCTTTTTAAGGCAGATAGATGTCTTTCTGGTCTTTTCTAGCCCAGTCCCCCTGGACAAGTAGCTGCCCTTTCAGCCAGGTCTTTCTGAGCTGCAGGCACCTTGTTACTCTGATACTGTTAGACTGGGTATTGTATCTAATGCTGTCCTTGCCTTCAAAACTCGCCCCTGACTCACTTGTCAATCATTCAGTGGTTAAGACCTGCCCTCAGTGCACCTTTGGCCTGTGATTCAGAAAATCACCTCTTCATAGGCTGCATGTTAAACTTCTCATACATTTGTGCCATTTTTCTTTGAAGGCAAGGACAGCGTTGGGTATTCTGTGGATAACTCTTGGAATGCAATTCCCACGTATATAGTAAGTGTTCAATGCTACCATCACAGGGTTCTCAAGCTGAATGTGACACCTGAGATCACTCACTGTATGATGGGACAGATGGAGGGAGTGAGGGATGGATGGAGACATGAAGGGAGGGAGAGATGGAGGGATGGAGGGAGGAATTAATGTGCCCAAAGCAGTGCCTGGCATGTCATAAGTGATCAAAAAATATTTACTGAGTGAAAGGCTGTTGCTTCTTGTCCCCACTGCAGGACAGAGAAGACAAGGACAGGGACAGAAGGAGGGGCTGCACCTCCCTTTTGGCAGTGATCCCAGAGAGACAGATGTTCACTCTCTTGAATTGTATAATTTAAGAGAACATACATTTGTAGTAACAAAACACAAAGGCAATTTAGTTCAAGTACCAAAGGCCTTCTCCAGCTCTCCAACGTGGACAAATAGCAAAATAAACTGTGGCTACTGAAAGGTGCCCAGAGGGATGCTGCCCCTGTTCCACAGGAAGATGAGCCCCAAATGTCCTGGCATGACTAGGGATGGTTGGAAACCGAGGGAGGATGAAGCCCTGTCCTTGAATGCAACAGCCTGCATCCTGAGGGTGCAGCCTGGGACGCTGCCTTGCGCATGCGCTTCCCTGGTGATCCCCATACTTGCATGAGATGGGAATCTCTAAAGGTGCCCAGAGTGGAACCGAGCAGGGCCAAACTGCCTGTTATGGTCCCTCTGTGATGCATGGATGATGGCCTGGAACATCCAAGACTGGAGGCCACCGGGATGCTGAGGGGCCACTGCTATTGTCCAAGGGGCCAGGGAGGAGAGTCTCAGCAGGGTGGAGGCAGCACAGTCACAGGCCAAAGGTGCACTGAGGGCAGGTCTTGAGCTGCAGGGTGCATTCCTGCCCTCTCCCCTTTTTCCCTTCCATGCCTCTACTGGCTCAGGGCTGGCCCCGAGTCTGGAGCAGTGCAGAGCACAACATGGAAGCCACCACCCCGGCCACCCTGAAGGCCAGATGGTTTTGATTTCTCTCTTCAGTTTGCAGGGCCATGTTCGACAGGACAATGATTGGTAAAAAATACTAGCACCCCACCTCGCAGGTGGGTGGAGGGATGACAAGAGCCTGGCATGTGTGTGGCTGGCAGGGCTTCCCAACCTCCAGGTTTGTCTCATTCAATTCCTTCCTTTCACCTGGTGGACAGTTAAAGAGCTCCTGCTCTGTGCTGGGAACTGGTCTGGGCCCTGGGAAGAATCAGAGCACGGGGTGGCGCCTGTGGCTCAAGGAGTAGAGTGCTGGCCTCATATACCAGAGGTGGTGGGTTCAAACCTGACCCCTGCCAAAAACTGCAAAAAAGAAGAAGAAGAATCAGAGCACGGTTCTTGCTCTGAACACTCATGGGCTTCAGGGATCCTATAACAAGACATAGATGGTGCTCAGAGGACAGAAGGTCTAATTCCTCCTGAGCAAGTCATGGAAGCCTTCATGGAGGAGGTGGCACAGAGTTCAGCTTCCATGACGGTTGTGTACAAGTTTGCCAGGAGAACGGCTTCCACATAAAAGGAGAAAGGGGCTGACGTTTGCCCAGGGTTGGGAGAATACGGGGTGTTTCTGGGAAAAATAGAAAGTTCAAGGCCAAGTGCGGTGGCTCATGCCTGTAATCCTAGCACTCTGGGAGGCTGGGGCAGGTGGATTGCCTGAGCTCACTGGCTCTAGACCAGCCTGAGCTACAGCGAGATCCCATCTCTAATAATAGCCGGGAGTTGTGGCGGGTGCTTGTAGTCCCAGCTACTTGGGAGGCCAAGGCAAGAGAATTGCTTGAGCCCAAGAGTTTGGGGTTGCTGTGGACTGTGATGCCAGGGCACTCTACCAGGGGCAAGAAAGTGAGATTCTGTTTAAAAAAAAAAAAGCAAGTTCAATATGGCTGAAAGTTCAGTGCAACCCTACAGAGTTGTGTAGGGGCTGGAGTGGGAGGTAGGGGAGAACAGGCGCTCAGGAGCTGCCCTCTAGCCTCATTACTGCCGTTGTAGGCCTCATCGTGAAACAGCCCATCTCTGGGTCCCAGCTCATCTCCTTTACTTTTTATGGGTGATTCCCGAGGACCTGGTTTTCTTGTTTCTGAAGGTGTGTGTGAGATACCACCCCTCACACCTCTCTGCCAGGGCTGCCTCATTGCTCAGTCAGCTGATTAGCAGAGCTGAAGGCAGCGCCCAGTGTCATGTCCCCCAGTTGCCACTCGGGGGCGCTGAGGCTGTGGCTGGTCGGGGACCGTGCAGGCAGGAGCCCCTTGAAGCAGAGAATCCTACCATCTCAGGCTGCGAGGAGGACGCATAAATGATAAGTAACATTCGTATGCTATTTCACACCTGGAGAAGTGCTTTCATATCTACCATCTCATTTAATCTCCAAGAGGCCCCCAAGAGGCCCATGTCTTTGGTTGCCAGCAGGGCTGTCCTTTAAACCATCTTGGAAGGGAATTGTTTACTAAACCTAAAGGTTTCAGCAGGGGAGAGCCGGTAGTCCCTCTAACCCAGCTAGGTTTCCTGGGGACAGGATGGGAGGGAGGGCAGGAGGCGGAGTGCCAGGGAAGGGCTGGTGCTGTTTTGGGAACCCAAGACTGTGAGATTAAAGTTTCTGGTCACCTGCCCCCAAAGAGTCTGTGAGACTCTGAGTAGCCTGTGAGGACCATGCGGGTCCCACATTCTCCTAGCCGCTGAGCCAACAGCCATGGTGCATGGCTGGCCTGACTGGAGCAAAGCTTCTCACACTTGGCTCTGTTGACCTTTTCCGACTGGGTCACTCTCAGGGTGGGGGAGGGGCTGTTCTGAAATTTGGAGGGTGTTTAGCAGCGTCCCGGGTCACACCTTCATCATTTAGACAAACAAAAATGTCTCTAGACAGTGCTGACACAACCTGAGGGCACAATCGCTTCTGATTGGGAGCCAAAGGGCAAAACCGCGAGAATATTCTTTATTATAACGGGTGTCTCTGTCCTGCGCTTGTGACCAGGTTACTTCTGTGCTCACACTGGCTGCTGTCTTTGCTCACATCTGTGCCCGGCTTAGGGTTTCCGAACCTATCTCTGGGATTGCTGGCCCTGCATGGGCCTCTGGGGGCAGGCGAGGTGGAGTGTGGTCAACTCGGTCACCAGGGAGCCCTGTGGCAGCCCCATTGGCCAGGAGCCTAGTCCCCATTCTGGGCAGGTGCAGTAGCAGATATCGGCCCAGAGCGTGGGTAGAGTCCCTTTCCCAGTGGGAAACCTTGTACTAGGGTTGGGGGCCTGGGTGGGAGAGGGGAGAAGAAGCACTGGCCACCTTGTTGGTGTCCGTGAGTGAGCAGACCCCGACTCCCCTGCTCACTGATGGGCTGGATGGATTCCACCTGTTTCTGGTGGACTCCTGTCAGCCAGGCAGGGACTACGCTAGGTGCTTTTGTCACAGCGGCGTTGGTTCAGCACACATCTGTGTTGCTCCAGCTCTCGGCAGGTGGTAGAGATGGAGAAACTAGATCCTGTCCCATCTCTGTCCCCATCTCAGGAACTCACAGACTAGTGGAGGCAGGGTCGTATGTGTCAGAAATGTTTGTCTCTCTCTGTGGGCCTAGATGGGAGCCTTTCAGGCCTGTCTGATCCATGCTGGGATGGGGTGGGCCTGGGGAGTCCTTCAGGAATAAGTAACATGGACGCTGATTCACAAAGAGGACTAGAACTTTGCTTTGCCCTGAGAACCCACACAACACATTTACAGCAACCTGGGAGAATGGGCAAACCCTTGTAGCAAATAAGTTCTAGGGGGACAAGAACAAAGGAGCCATCAGATGACATTCATTTAAGTGGTCTTCCTGGAGGAGGCAGTGTGATAGGGTGGGAGGAAAATTGTCCAAATTCAGCATCTGGCTGGGACATCTCTGTGCCTGGGTCCCTGTTGAGCCAGGCCACAGCAGCCAATGGTGTCCAGCCTGAACCAATGTCTGCGACTGCCCTGCTTGGGAGGAACCAGAGGCACAAGAACAGAAAGTACCTTGCCCAGCAGCTGGCTCTGGAACTGTTAAATGAACGTGAGTCCGAGGCAAGAATTGCCAGCGGAGTTGGAGGAGAAGAGCTGCAATTGGAGGTAGGGAGTGGGGGTGGTGCGCATCCTTCCTTGCCTACACCCTGGTGAGGCAGCCAGGGGCTACTCCAAAAACTCCTGCCGTCTCCTCCATGGGGGCAGAGCAGGCTTTGACAGATGCCACCTCATCGACTTCCCCCCACTGCCCTCTTCCACTCTGAGGGCTGCTTCCATGGTGTCCAATCTGCCGGAGTAACAAGGACAGATGAGGCCACGTCCACCAACAGTGAGGAAAATACTATAGGGGCAGAGGGATATCCATCTTGAGCGTAAAGGACAAGCACCCTTCCTATATATCAACATGTGCCAGGGTGAGGGGACATCAGAGTGAGAAAAAAAGGGCACAGTCCCTTCGAAGAGGGCCGGCCTATCGGCTTGTATATATCTTGCATTATGCAGCAGGAGAGAGAAAATCAATAGAGCTGTCAGCGGTTTAATGCATTCGGTTTTGCAGACGTCCCCACTCAGGACGCTCCAGACGGATGCTTCAAATTAAAAAACAGGGAGGGGGAGGGGACTGAAGGGGGCTGGGAGACGAACACCCTGGCAGACCAGAGGGAGAGGAGGGCGAGACTGAGGAGCTGGGGAAATTAAAGTCCATAAATCACCAGCTCAGAGAGTATCCTGAGTGAGAATGACGGGAGACCCTCGGCATCAGCAGTGGTGGTGGAGGGGTCGTGGGTCCTTCTGTCGGTGGCAGGCCCCA
Source organism: Arctocebus calabarensis (assembly GCA_963573935.1). Lineage (NCBI taxonomy): Eukaryota > Metazoa > Chordata > Mammalia > Primates > Lorisidae > Arctocebus > Arctocebus calabarensis. Next base: position 15,897 of record CAUYON010053773.1, on the reverse strand, counting down.
GAGGAGGCTGGTGACCAGTCAGTGGGTGTCTCCCTCCCAGCCAGGGGAGGGTGTGGGCAGGCCTCTCACCCTGCAGGAGTTAGTGCTCAGGCTAGGCAGAGGTGGGGGAGAAGGATGAGGTGAATGACAGCTTCCTAGCCGCCTCTGAAACTGGGCTCCCGGGGTCAGGGTGGGCCGGTGGGTTGTGCAACCTCTGTGGGGACAGCACGTCACTCCCCGCTGGTCCCAGGAAGCTCCGGCCTCCTGGGTCTGGAGCCACATCCCTGACACAGCCCCTTGGCCCCAGGAACCCTCTGCTCAGCCACCGGGCCCACCTGTCCGTCTGCCTTGCTTCCCTGTCCGTGAGGCTGTCCCATCTGCAGGCCGCCTGCCTCTGCCTTTCTGACAGGGAGTGGTGTTGGGCGGCCCAGGAGGTGCCTTACGCCTCCTTCCAGCTGTTGGCCAGTGACCCTCGTGGGAGCCTGAGTGATTGTGGGGCCCTCTCTGTGTTCCCCACGATGGCCAGCCCTGGCTCAGGGTGTGGGAGGCATGTGTTTGGGGGAAGCATGGGTTACCTTCCCTTCCCCCACCCCAGGGCTGTCTGTCCATGAGGAGCCGACAGAGGATAAAACCAGAGCCAGCCTCACACACTGGGGGGCTTCCCCTTCCTGCTTCCCCTAACATCATCCTCCACCCCTTCAAGGATCCTTACAGGTCCTGACAGGAAACAGGCACAGCGAGACCAGGTGCGTTGAGGCTCTTTTTAATAAGTGGAAGGTGTGGGCAGATGCAGGAAACCTGTGGGGAGAGTGCGGGGACCGCTCCTCCCCCTGCTCACTGTGAGTGTGAAAGGGGCTCTGTTACCAGATCAGAGACAGCCTGGGCTGTGACCTTCAGCTATGGGACTCGCTTAGTCCAGTCCGGGCGGCCCCTCAGGGGAGTGGCTCCCTTGAGCTCATTCTCTTCCTCCTCCCCCATCTCCTGCCAGGGCACCCACTGGCGCCATCAGGTTCAAGGTGGTCTTCCTGGGGCACAGAGCAGGGGTGTGTGGCAGCCTGGGAGGGGTCCGTGGAAGATAGTCCATCCATTCACTCCTCCACACAGGGCAGGGAGCCCACCAAAGGTGGCCATCCGGATGGCCTTCTGTAGGACTGCCCTTCCCCTTCCAGGTCCCAATGCAAACAAGTCCACCAGGACTCAGACTGGCTCTTTTCTGTCTTGTCCCACCAGCCCCAGGAGCTCTTTGCTCCCTTACCCTCCCCAACCAGGCCATGCCTTTATCTCATCTGCTGGTCAACAGGCAGACACACACTCTGGCTGGCATGTCTCACACTCAGGTGGGCCTGCATGCCCCCTACACATAGGTGAGCCCACAGGCATGGCTACTGTGCCTAGGTGAGCCCCCATGCACGCACAGCCACACCTCCACCCAGGCAGCCAGAGAAACAGATAGGCCCGAGGTTGCTCCATGATGTTACATCGCCCAGGACAAGTTCTACCAATTAAACCAGTGACCGCGTTTCAAAAAGCAATTACCAGTGTGCTGCAATGCCTCCCAAGGTGAGCAGATTAAAGAGACTGCTCACGGCTAGAAGCAGGGACTCGAGGGGTCTGTGGGCTGCATAAATCAGAGGCACCACGTGCATGCTTGCAAGTACCTGCCTGCAAGCACGTGCACGCTCAGGAGGGTCCGAGGAGGAATCCAGAGTTAGGGGAAGGAGAGGCTCCAGGAAGGCAGCCGTGGAGCCCACAGGGTTGAGGTGGGGCCTGGGCCACTATTTTCATATCCTTCTCGCTTCTTCCTGTTTTCTCTGGTGTGAGCGAGCGGCAGGAAAAAACAATTTGAATTGTGAATTTAGACTCCAGCCTGGGGACAGGGAGGAGGAAGCGAATTGCCACTAGTCTCTATGCAAGAAGCCTTGGCTACCACCTCTTCCCCAGAGCTCACCAGCAGCCACGTGCACCTGCCACAGGAACTGCAAAATCTTTGGAGAAGGAAGGACGGAGGCAGAATGGCTCTCACCAGCCTCCTGTCTGGCTGGATCTTGGGGAGGGGAGCTTGGTTAGGGGGCTGCTCCCCACCACCTGGGCCTCTGAGTGATGGCTGTGTGCCCACCTGTTGGGCCCCACCTGCTGCCCAGAGTGCCCAGGGGGTGGAGCAGGCCTGGGCTGTTCTTTTTAGTCATCCCCCTTCTACATAGTCTGTGGCCTCGGGACAGCCAGCCTTAGGGGTTGAGAGGAGTGAGGGGACAGGAGGTGGGGGAGGCTGGACACCAGCTGGGTCACGCTCCTGTTCCTGGCCATCCTTTCTTATCTTCCAGCTCAGAATCTCCCTTTCAGCCTTTGCCTGACAGGCTGATCTGCTATTAATGGAGCAGGACAGATGCAGTTGGCTTATTAATTACAGCAGATGAAGCCTTCAGCCCAGGCTCCTGGGGAGGGCAGGAGAGGAGCGGCTGCAGTTGGTTGTCAACATGGCCTTACCCTTGGCTTTAACCCTGGGAGAACTGGGGCCTGGTGTGGTGTGGCTGACTGGAGACCCGTCAGACCTGGGGGAGCGTGCTGGGGGAGCCATGAGGGACTCTGTCCTGTGGTTTCAGCATAGAACAGAGGACACAAGCTATTATGTTGAGTGCCTACTATGTGTCAGGCACCACCCCAGCTGTCCAGGAAGATCAGCTGTCATCCTTACCACAGGCTACCTTAGGCAAGATCACACCTTCATTTTATCAATGAGGCTTCTGCAGCACAGAGAGATCAAGCGACTTGTCCAAGGTCACACAGTTAGTAACTGGAGGGCAAGGAAGCCTCATCACTAGACTGTGGAGTGTTACCTCATTGAATTCCTCAAAGCCTTTTGCCTTCTTCTCCGGGGACTAACTGGATCACATGTTCCTGAGAGAAGGAACCAATCTGTGAAGTGATTCATTTATTCTATAAATATTTATTAGGCTCCTGTGTGTGAGGAATAAACAGATTCATGTCCTCTTGGAGCTTGCCCTCCAGTCTGAGAGAAGGGCCAGTTCCCCAGCTCTACCCAAGAACTCTTAGCCCCAGCCCCACAGCACCTGTTGGAGGCTGCGACCCTGCCCAATGCACTGCACCTGGGTTTAAAACTGGAACTCAGAGACTCTCTGGCTTGTGGTCAGTTGGCCTGGAATTTCCTACAGGCCCTTATTTGGGGGAAGCCATAGTGGGTGTACATAGGAGACTAGGTGGCCCCAGAGAAAGAGCAGCTGTGGGAGGACCGCCTAGTCTCTGTGAGACCAGCTGTGCTCTCTGCCCTTCCCCAACTCTCTTTCCATGTGTTTCTGCTTTTTCCATTAGCTAGTTTGAATTAGTTTCCAAAAATGGAAACCAAATGATTCTCAAGGTGGAAGAGCAAGATGAGAGGGTTGGGGTATAAGATCCCTTCACTGTAGGAGCATGGAGGCAGGGGCTGGAACTGCTTCCTGGAGCCTGGGTCTTCATCAGGCACAAGGGGCTGGAGAGGCATTCCAAGAAGTGGGAGAGGAACCTGGCAGAGAAAAGAGCCACAGAGATGGGGAGATATGCAAGTGCGTGACATGCTCAGGGACCTGCGCACAGGGGTGTGCTGGCAAATGTTTACAATCTACCTTTCTGCCCAAAGGAAAAACAAAACAGCCCTTAATTTGTGGTGCTTGCCAATTCCTGGGGTGTAAATACACCCACCATGTCCAATTTCAAGCCGCCAACATGATGTCCGGTGTCTTGTAAAACTTGTGGGTAGGTAACAAGCAGGTGTCGCGAGCTGGGAGCAGTGTGAGCCAGTTCCCGCATGCAATAGCATCAGGTCATCTGTCATTGCCCAAATGCAGGGGGTGTGTGGGGAGGATAGGAGAAGAGGCTGGAGAGGTGGACTGAGAGATGATTGGGAAGGGTTTGAATGTCACATCTGGGAGTTTGAGCTTAATATGAAATGGCAAAAGCCCTGGCACTGATTGGGTGACTTTGGGCATGTGTGTGAGTCAGCAGCTGGACCGCTGACTGTGCCCTGACCACCCCTCATGCTGGTCCCCTGAATCGCTCCAGAGGGTCTGTTTGGACCTGGTAGAAGACTTGGAGACGGGCGCATAGAATGTGAGGCACATTATTTTCTAATAAAGAAGGAGAAGACGAGTTCTAGCTCACCCCCGCCAGCTGCACCGTGGGGCCATCCCTCATCTTAATGAGCTCATCCGAACCTCGTTTGCTAATGAGGAATTTAATGGTCACAGACTGACAAGCGAGACTGAGAGGGGAAACAGGAAGGTCGTTACAAAAATGAAATGTGTAGCTAAATGCCACCTCACTTCCACCCACCTGCCCACCCCTGGGTGCTAGCCTGGTGCGGAGGGGGATACAGGGACCAGGTTGACCTCACCTCAAAGCTGGGCTCCTGAAGAAGAGCTGGGTGCCTCAGCACCATGGACAGGGCACAGCTTTCCTCTTCTGTGTCCCGTAGCCTGGACTGTCCTTTCATCTCCATTTGCTTCCAGCTAGTGTGTTCTTCCAAGACTCAGATGGGACGTTGGCTCCCCCGGGAAACCCTGCACACAACCCTGGTTAAGGGTCCACAGTGTTTGCCTTGCAACCTTTGCTCAGCATCCCGATACAAAGGAAGGTAGCAGGTTAAGGCTGCCAGGTGAGCGCAGCCGGGAATCCTGCCTGGTGCTCAGGACTTAGAGAAGACCATAGGCCAGGGAGAGCAAAGCTTGTCTGCAGGAAAGAGCAGTGGATGGACAGAGGATCGTATCACAACATTGGTGGTTTTCCCCGCTTCTGGGAAGGCTCTCAATCCATCCGGTCTGGGGTCAGTCCAGTGCGCTGGGCTTGGAAAGGGCGGTGCAGGTGAGGGTGGTTCAGGAAGGGACATCATTGCATGGCCTGGCTCTTGGGAATTTGGGGAGGGAGAGCTCGGATGGAGGCTATAGCAGGAAGAATCATCAGGTGACCTCTGAGGACTTACACCTTGTGTAATCCCCTCCCCTCGAGTAGGGGTGTGTGTGTAACTTGCTGCTAGTTACTAGAATATGGCAATGATGAAAGGGTTTTGCAGATGCCCTTAAGGTCTCAGTCAACTTGAAATTAATCAAAAAGGAGATTATGCCGGGTGGGCCTGGCCTAATCAGGCAAGCTCTTTAAAAGAGGATGAGAAATCAGAGACTTTCTCTCCAGCTGGCCTTGAAGAAGCAATCTGCTCTGAGATCTGCAGCTGTCAGGAAATGAATTCCACCAGCAACCATGTGTGTTGGAAAGAAGGCCTTGAGCCTCATGTGCGGCCCAGCCCTAGCTGACACTTTGAGCATAGCCCTGAGACACCCCAAGTGGAACACCCTCCTGCATCACCAGCCTCCTGGCCCACAAACACTGTGAGATGGTAAATGTGTGTTGTTTTAAGCCACTAAATGTGTGGTTACTTGTTATGCAGTGATAAAAACTTCCTAAGAAGGTTGGCTATGCCTTGACTTCCCTTCTCTGGTCAGGACCCACTGCCTGCCTCTCTGAAGCTGGGAGGTGGGGCTGGGATCGCCACTCATGGCGATGTGACAATGAGAGAGAAAATTAAAATCCAAGATAGAGCGATTCAAAACTGTAATCTTGGCGAGCAGTGGCACTTAGATTTCCCATTATTGATCCCCTCAGCGGATATTTTCCCATCTCGTAATTACAGGAGGACTTTTTCAATTTGGGCTGAATTGCCTCCCCTCCCCCCATGCCCCTCCTTTATTTCTTTAAACTCACAATAACATGGAATAGATTGTATGCAGCTGCAGAGTCTAAATAAACAGAGCTAATCATTTTAATTGAAATCCGATCTCAGCAGCGGGAAGGCTCTTCTTCCCCTTATCTCCCTGGAACAGGGAGCAGACCCTGCTCCTGTCTTGGGGACCAGGCAGGGACATTGGTTCCTGGAGTCAATGTCCTCCAAATTCCGAGGTCCCTCCTGGTTGCTGGGGGATACTGACCAGTGCCAGAGCCAGGTCAGGCCGGCCTTCCTGGACACACTCCCTCTACCTCCCTGCCCCCGCTCTGCCAGGACTTCTGAGAGCTCACTCGTGTCCTTATTTAACATAGTTTTGGTCATTGCCAGTTCCCATAAGCTAACCTAGTGATCCTCAGACATTCAGGTAGGAAAGAGGAATTTTGCCCCCCTCTTGAGAACATTGGGGGACATTTTTGGTTGCTATAACTTGGGAGGAGTGTTTCTTTTTCTTTTCTTTTTTTTTTAGGTGAGATAGAATCTCACTGTTGCCCTTGGTAGAGTAAGGAGGCATCATAGCTCGCAGCAACCTCAAACTCCTGGGCTCAAGTGATCCTCCTGCCTCAGCCTCTTGAGTAGCTGGGACTACAAGCACCCACCACTATGCTCAGTTAGTTTTTCTATTTTTAGTAGAGATGAGGCCTCACTCTTGTTCAGGCTGGTTTCAAACTCCTGAACTCAAGGGAGGCTGGTTTCAAACTCCTGAACTCAAGGGATCCACCGGCCTCAGCCTCCCGGAGTGCTAGGATTACAGGCATGGGCCACCTCCCCCGGTCTGGGAGGGTTTCTACTGACATCTAGTGGGTAGTGGCCAGGATGATGCTAATTATCCTACAATGTCCCACAATAAAAAATGACCTGGCATAAAATGTGAATAAATAAATAGGGTGGAGGTTGAGAACCCCTGAGCTAACTAAAGTCCTTTTCCTCAAACTTTTAGGTTTAAGCAATCCTCTCACCTAAGCCTTCCAAGTAGCTGGCACTATAGGACCCTGCCAGAACGTCTGGCTAATTTTCCTATTTTTATAAGAGACTGGGTCTTGCTCTTGCTCAGGCTGGTCTCGAACTCCTGAGCTCAAGGGATCCTCCTGCCTTGGCCTCCCAGAGTGTTATAGGCATGAGCCAACATTCTTGGCCCACCTAAGGCCTTCTTAAACTCATTTCTTTTTGTAGAACATAAAGAAGATTAATAGACAGAGGTGGGAAATGTGGAACCAATAACATAGGATGATGGCACGTATGCACATGTATGTGCATGTACACAAAGGCCCCCCTCTCTCCTCTGCCTTACGTCTGCTTATCCTTCAAGATTTGGTCCATAGTCCTCCCACAGTCTTCTCCACGCTGTTGGTTGGGTGATGTGATCTTTGTGTTCCTGGAGACCCAATGCATTTGATTACCATAGCATTTATCATCCTCCAATAAAATTATCTAGTTTTCAGTTAAAATGTCAGGAGAGTGATTGCCTTTGGGGAGAGTAGTGGCTGGAAAGGGTTTCTGGGAGACTGTTCTTCCTTCCTTCCTTTTTTTTGAGACAGAGTCTCACTCTTTTGCCTAGGGAAAAGTGCCATGGACTACAGGCACCCACTACAACACCTGGCTAGATTTTCTATTTGTAGTAGAGACAGGGTCTCCTCTTGCTCAGGTTGGTCTTGAACTCCTAAGCTCAAAGGATCCTCCTGTCTCAGCCTCCAAAAGTGCTAGGATTTGGGTGTGAGTCACTGAGCCGTGCCTGTTCCATTTTCTGCTTGGGGAGCTGGTTCAAGGTATGTTCAGTTTTTGAAAATTTGTCATGCTAAGCAGTCTGATCTGCACATTTTATGTATGAATTTTACAATTCGGTACAAAGTTTACTTTAAAAATTACCTGGCATCTGTTTGGTCTATACACTTGTAACCTCATTTAGGTGGAGACTTTGTCTTACTTGCCTCTGTGCCCTCTGCTATCTATAATCTGCAATTTTTTACCCTCTCTGAACCACAGTTCCTTCATTTCTAAGGGGATAATAATGATATGTGCTTCACATGGTATAAAATATTTTTTTAACTAGATACAATTAATTAGTTAATGCTTAGGAAGTAGTTAATGCCAGTAGTTACCTGACATTAAGACCTTGGCCTGCATTATCACCCTGTGCTTAGGGTTTGCTGAGTGACCCAGTAATTAAACTTGAAGCACTAACACTCCAAACATACATTAAACACACCCTTGCCTTCTCTTCCCACCATGGTTCAGATGAGCGCTGACCTGTTTCCTCCTCTATTCATTCAAGAGATGCCCTTGGCCACAGCTTCCTGACCTAGACACTATCCAAAGCGTCTCCCCATCCGAAGGCCAGGAACACCTTAAAGAGAGATTGTCCTATCGAAGTAATTATTGCTGCAGGCACCAGAGAGACATTTACTACTCACTAAAAAACATTTTTCCCTGGCATGCTCGTTAAACCCTGGCATTTAACCAGAAACTACAAATCTCAGCCCCGGGGAGACCCTGCCACTTAGTAACCCAGGAATGGGGGGAGCCACCAGCCTTTCACTGTTTTTGCTTCTCTTCACTCTTTTCCCTAGTTTTTGGCACGGAAAGAGGACTCATTGACTGACTGTCTCCAGCCTGTAACAAACCCAGGGATCTTTAGTTTCTAGGAAATCCCCGTCAGCTGTTGCAGGAGCATTGAGGCTTTTGTTCATTTATTCATTCAGTCAACACTTACGGAGTGCTCAGTATGGCACACAAATAGATAGCCTGCCAGACTCCAAACTACCTGATCCACTCCCATCTGCATCTGAAGCTGAATTGGAGGCGCCAATGGGGACCCCTTCTCCTCTCATACTGTACTCTCTACAACCCCCCAAACTTGACCATAGCTATCGGATCTAAGGATCAACATCAAGCCAAAAGCAACAGTGTACAGGTGGCACAAGGTCACCTTCCTGGGATGCAGAGATGGGTGAAATTGCTCGGTAGGGATGGCCCACCCGTACCAGAGACAGTGGCAAAGACACTGGTGTCCAAGGAGGATGACCAGACCTAGGGGTCAAGGGCAGAGGGGCACTTGGGTCCTGAGTGAGGGAGTGTGTTGCTCTGGCCTCCTCAGTGCCAGCCTCTTCCTTGCCTCTTACCTTCCCGAGTCCCCTCCCTGGTGACTTCAGTTTCCTGACCAAGTACACATCCCTATTTGCCCTGGACACTTCTGGTTTATGCCTGGTGTCTTAGCATAATAATGAATGGCTGCCCCTTTCACTCTAAAAAATGTCCCGTCTTGGATTTTAAATTACACGGTCACCCTATATCTTGGACACTTCTCTTCATAGGAAGAGCTCCTGCCCTAAAGGAGGCTCTAATGGTGGAGGAGAGAGACTTACAGGCGGATGATTATGGAGCAAAGAGGGATGTGAAATCGAGCTTTATAACTGGGAGGTCTGAGAGGGGGCACCTGACCCACAACCGGGTGACCCAGGGCTCCCTGGAAAAGGCGATTTAGATACAGACTTGAAATAAGGGGGATTAGTCTGCCAAAAGAGCTCAGGGGCCATAAGGACAGTTGGGGTCAGCATGGACATGTGGTGTGGTTGGTGGGGGGATGAGGCTGGAAAGGCAGGTGGGCATGGGGCTTGCAGCCCACACTCAGGTGCTTTCTGTCTTCTGGAGGCGATGGACAGCTGGACAGACGGTCTAGGCTGCTCAGAGTGTGGCCTGAGTTCTGCTGCCAGTCCGGGGACACTGCGTCACTCGTCATTGACCAGGGAAGCCCAGAAAACAAGAGGACGTGTTTAGAAACATTCATAGCAATTTGACAAAGTAATTTTATGCCTGTTGACTTACTACTAAAAAAAAAACCTTGTGTTTTATATGTTATTTCAAGTTTCATTTTTCTAATAATTTCTTCTTATTTTTTATATAAGCAGCGACGATAAAGCTACTCTGGCAAACGGTTTGGCAGTTCCTAAAAAAGTTAAACTCCGTAGTGGAGAGTTATAGGAAGCAGCAGTTGTACTCCAGGTGCAAACCCAAGAGAACTGAAGACATCAGGGCTCATCACAACATCACTCCCAACGGCCAGAAGGAAGAAAGAGCCCAAACGCACATCGCTGAAGAATGGGTCAGCCCAGCGTGGTGTCCCTGTGGGGTGGAGTGTTAGTTCACAGCAAGAAGGAATGACGCTCTGACAGGTGCTACAACGCCTTGAAAACAGGGTGCTCAGTAGGAGAAGCCACGTATTATCTGACTCCACTTATGAGAAATGTCCAGAACAGATAAATCCACAGAAAGTGAGAGGCAGAGAGTAGATGAGTGGTTGTTGGGGCCTGTGGGGAGGAGGAAATGGAGAGCGACTTCTAAGTGTACAGAGTTTCTTTCTGGCCTGAGGACAATGTTCTGAAATTAGACAGTGGTAATGGTTGCATAACCTGAAAATACTGAACTGCATATCTTTTTGTTTATTGCTCAGGGTAGAGTGCTGTGGCATCATAGCTCACAGCAACCTCAAACTCCTGGGATCACGTGATCCTCCTGCCTCAGTCTCCTGAGTAGCAGGGACAACAGGCAGCTACTGCAATGCCCGGCTAGTTTTTCTGTTTTTAGGAGAGACAGGGTCTCTCTCTTGCTCAGGCTGGTCTCCAACTTCTGAGCTCAAGTGAGCACCAGCCTCAGTCTCCCAAAACATTTGGATTATAGGAGTGGGCCACTGCGCCTGGCTTGAATTGCATATCTTAAAAAGGTGAAGTTTATGGCATATGAATTATATCTTAATAAAGAAATTTTTAAGGTACTGATCTGTCAATTTACATTTCAAGATTAGAAATTTTTGAAAAGCAGCACTGGTCCTGTAGCTCAGGTAGCCGGAGAAGCAGCCAATTAGTTCACCTTTCTGATGAGGAGCTGAGTGCAGCTGCGCTGAGGAGTGGCCACTCGTTTCAGCTGGTGAGAGTGGCAGGTGGCCGGGGTCCAGGTCCTGACTCCTGGCCAGTGTGATCAACACTAGAAATTCAGCTGCAGGTCTTTTAGTGTCTATGATGGGTCAGTTCTGGATAGAGGTCAGCTCATGAGAGTTGGCCCTAGAGATGTCATGATAATTCTAGAAGTCCACACCTCCAAATAAGACTTCTATCAGAAAAGAGTTTTTCTGGGAGGTGGTAGGTATGGACTGGCCTGAGAGTTGGCCACTCCAGAGATTAGGTCCCTGAAGTACAGCAAAGGCCACGCTGCTGGGATCCAGGGGGCCCAGCAAGGGTGGGGACCGGGGTGTGGGGGCTCATTTCCCTGTGTGCTGGGGAGTCTAGAGGAGCCTGTAGCCATGAGAAGGTGGGGCAGCCCCCGCGGCGAGGCTGCCCACCAGAGCAGCCAGTGTGCTGGGAGGGGGTGCAGGGAAGGGAGGGACCAGGTCCTCCGGATATGCAGGTCTGGGGGCAAAAGGAAAACAGGCCGGAGTGGGGGGTAAATGAAGATTATCACTAGAATTTAATGGTGCTCTGCTAAAAGCTTCACAGATGCTGTTGCTAAATCCCCCTAGACCTCTCAGATGAGCGCTGTTACATGTATTGTCTCTGAGTCACTGCCGGGAGACTGAATCTTCCAGACACGCTGGCCAGCAGCACCCTCGTGAGGGAGCCTTGTCATGGGGGCTGCTTACCTGGGGAGCTGTCACCCGTGCCCTCCCGGGTGCTGCAGAGGGAGGAAGAGCTGCCTGTGCGGCCAGGTCCCCATATCGGGAAGGGCCACTCCCATTTTCCGTGTCACAGCCCTGCAGTGGGACGAGGGGAGGGAGTCTGGTGCCTCATGACTACTTGACCCAAAGCCCTGGAGTGCCCTGCCCCAGCTGGGAGGGAGGCAGGGGGTGACTCAGATGACCTGCTCCAGGCTCAGGACTACGCTATGTGGCTGAAAAGAGGAAAGTTCTGGAGAGTTAGACTTTCAGGTGCCCTTTCCTGCCAGTCTCATGCTTGGAGTTCTGGTGCGACCTGGGGTCATGATCCAAATGAGCAAAACCAGAAAAGCCACCCAGCCCTTCCTTGGGGTTGCAGGGAAAGACCAGGGCCTGCAGAGGCTCTACCTGGGAGCACCCCAGATGCAAGTGGGCTGAGGTCTCTGGGGTCACATGAGGTGGGGGTGGGGGAAGCTGGAAGAGAAGGGGAGGAGCCAGCAGGAGAAGGGCGCGGAGGCTGGCAGTAAGGGGCATCCCGGGACATCTCCACCATCATTTAGCTTTCATTTCCCGGCTCCGCCATCACTCACTCCGAATGCAGATCATAAAAATTACAATTGATGTTTCAATTAGTTATAATTTACAGAGCGATTACATTTAATTTCTCTTTTATTGTATTTTAATGGCTTCAAATTTCTTGTTGATGAGATTCAGCCCCATGCTCTGAAGCCATGGGCCCAGGGTGGGGAAGGGGCTCAGGTTTTTGAAGGGGCAGGTGGGCGAAGCAGAGCCCTGGGCTGTTGGCTGCCTCAGTTCTCCCAGCAGACCCAGCAACCTCACACCTGCCGGAGTGTGGAGGATGAAAGACTAGCTTTAGGGCATGTGGGGTCGGGCTTTGGGTGGGCACCCTGCGGGCATCTGCTTAAATGATCTTGCTAATGGAGAAGAAGCTTTTGCGTCTTCTTAACTAAGAATCCAGGGAAAGAGCTGGAGCAGGAGGGGCGGGAGCCTGCAGTGCCAATGAGCCGTGCTTCCCCAGGCTGGGGGAGCCAGAGACAGCCTGGGGAGGACAACTGGAGCCTTTGCTCAGCCATAGGCACGCTGCTGCCTAGCAAATATCAGATCGATGGCAGCCGTGTCCTTTGCCCCACAGCCTGGTGCAGTTCTGATGGGACGGCCTCAGGAGCAGCTCTCTGCCGTCTTCTTCCTTTGGGAGAAGCTCCTTGTGGGGTCTCCTCCCCTGTTTCTGCTCTTGGGCCAGGACTGACTGAGGAGGGTGGTGATGGGAGCTGATGCTGGCTGTAGAGGAAGGGCCACCTTTGGAAGTGCTTTCCTCAAATGGTGGTGCCATCCCTGGCCAGGTCTGCTGGTGGCCAGGTCACCGCCAGGGTTGGGGCTGGGTGAGCCCCAGGCTGTCTGTGGGGCTTGGCATTGTGGGAGGGCTCTGGGGGACTTTGTGTGGTGGCTACGCACAACAGTACTGGCTTGGAAGAGACTTCTAAGTTTTTCTCAGGAAGGCTCCCAAATCTCCCCCAAAAGAGGCTGGAGTCTGTTAACTTCATGAGTTGGGAGAGAGATGATGGCTCTGGGCAGGTGGGGTGGGGGTTCAATGAATCAAAGTCCCAGGACCCGCAGCAGACCAGAAGTCCTGGGTCATTGCTGTGGCACCACCTATGACCCAGAGCAGCTGCTTGGGACCAGGGCTCCCGAGTCCTATCAGGAGAAGGTTGGGAGGGCTGTAATCTTGTTGGAACAGGGAGGCAGGCTCTGGCCTTGCCATGTTCTGTGTCCACTCCTGGGCCTGGGGGCTGGTGGCAAAGGTGCAGGAGGGGACTGACCTCAGCACACCCACTCTCCTGTGCCTCCAAGCGCTGTTCTGTCCCTGGGCCTATCTTCAGGGGTCTGGGGTGTCCAGATTGCTCTCAGTCCAGCTGAGGAAAGAAGGACATTTTGAGGGATGGAAACTTCAGGCTGGAGAAGAAAAGACTAGACCGTGGCTGCACTATCTAACTCCCAAGCAATTCCATTAGACAGGGACATTGAAGACCCAGAGAAGGGTTTAACGCCCTCTTGACCCTGCCGAAATTTATGCCAATAAATGGCAGCATCGTCTCCAGAGCCTCAACCCCTGCCCAGAAACATCCAGCTTCCTGACGATTCCCATGTTCTCAGCAGTGGCTGCCAAACACTCCAGTCTTCACTAATTAATCAGATTTAAATAAAAAAGAAAAGAAGAAATAGGTCATGTATCAAGTTTCTTTCCTTTATCAGAAATCCTTCAAGCTATCTGAATGGGACAGGCCCTTAGCTTCCATCTGTGTGTAAGTGCGTGGTGGGGAGGGCTCCTGCGTCTCTAGGACCCTTTAGCCACATCACACAGGTGTAAGCCCTGGACAGACCACTGGGGGAGCAGCCAGAGTCCCCAGCCAGTGGGCGTGGCTTTGGGGGGCCCCCATCAGCCTCTAGCCCTGTCTATCCTCCAGGGGATTACACTGTTGGTCTTGCCTCCTATATCTCTTTCCTAGGGTTGCCATAACAAATGATCACAAATGTGTTAGTCTATAACAACAGAAATTATCTCATTGTTCTTGAGGCCAGAAATCTATTTATTTATTTATTTATTTATTTTTTTGTAGAGACAGAGTCTCACTTTATCACCCTGGGTAGAATGCCGTAGGGTCACACTGCTCACAGCAACCTCCAGCTCTTGAGCTTAAGCGATTCTCTTGCCTCAGCCTCCCTAGTAGCTGGGACTACAGGCGCCCGCCACAGCGCCCAGCTATTTTTTTGTTTTGCAGTTCGGCCGAGGCCGGGCTTGAACCCGCCACCTTCGGTATATGGGGCTGGCGCCCTACTCGCTGAGCCACAGGAGCCGCCCCAATATTTGTTTGGTTTTTGTATTTTTTAGTTTCCACACAAAGCATGGACCTGCATGACGCTGTGACCTTCCTACCTTATCTGACTCTCACTAAAAGAGATCGTTTTCCCATCTGAAGTCTTAATATGTAGCCCTCTAACTGTAGCATAGCCTTATTTTTACCCCGTACTAAGTGACGAATCCTTGAGCACAAAGTCTTACCTTTGTTTTCTCTGTTGTTTTAGATTAATTATTACGTTGATTATACAGGCTAAGTATCCCTTATCAAAATGCTTGGGCCCAGCCAGGAGCCATGGCAGGAGGATTACTTGAACTCAAGAGTTCAAGACCAGCCTGAGTAAGAGCAAGACCCCATCTCTACTAAAAATACAAAAAACTGGCCAGGTATCATGGCAGGTGTCTGTAGTCCCAGCTACCCAGGAGGCTCAGGCATGAAGGATTTCCTGAACTCAGAAGTTTGAGGTTACTATGAGCTAGGCTGATGCCACAGTACTCTAACCTGGGTAACAGAGTGAGACCTGTCTCAAAAAACAAACAAAAATGCTTCAGACAAGAAATTTTGGGGGTATTTTTGGATTTTGGAATATTTACACATATATAACAGGAAGTCTTGGGAAGGGGACCCCAGTCTAAACACAAAGTTCATTCATGTTTCATATATACCTTATATATAACATGTTTAATAAACGTCTGCTTGAAACCATTTTGGCTGCATTTTGATTGCAGCCTGTCACATGAGGTCAGGTACGGAATTTTTCACTTATGGTGTCCTGTCAGCACTTAAAAAGTTTTGGATTTTGGAGCATTTCAGATTTTAGGTTTTTAGGTTAAGGACATGCAACCTGTGTATAAATTACGCTGAATAGAAATTAACTTTTGGATTTTGTAGTTTCTGGAGAACTGGTCAGAAGGACTGTCAAAAATTCTTCCTTTGGACAGCGCCTGTGGCTCAGTGGGCAGGGCGCCGGCCCCATATACCGAGGGTGGCGGGTTCAAACCCGGCCCCAGCCAAACTGCAACAACAACAAAAAAATAGCCGGGCGTTGTGGTGGGCACCTGTAGTCCCAACTACTCGGGAGGCTGAGGCAAGGGAATTGCCTAAGCCCAGGAGTTGGAGGTTGCTGTGAGCTGTGTGATGCCATGGCACTCTACCATGGACTATAAGGTGAAACTCTGTGTCTACAAAAAAAAAAAAAAGAAAAACTTCCTCTGCACTGGCCTACAAAAAAAGGCCTTCAAATCAGAAACTATGTAGGTTTAAACAATGTATTTATTCCTGGGACTTCATTTAGGAAAAATTTTCTCCAGATTGACATTTATTTTTTAAATATTTGCCTTTTTTATATTAATAGACTCTCTTCCTTCTTTTCTAGGGTGCTGTATTTAACCTTGACTCAGAGGAGGAGGAGTGCCCTGGAGTCACTGCAGAAGACAGCAATGACATTTACATCCTGCCCAGTGACAACTCTGGACAAGTCAGTCCTCCAGAGTCTCCTGTGACCACCTCCTGGCAGTCAGAGAGCTTACCCGTCTCACTGTCGGCCAGCCAGAGTTGGCACACAGAAAGCTTGCCAGTGTCTCTAGGTCCCGAATCCTGGCAACAGATCGCAATGGATCCCGAGGAAGTCAAAAGCT